>CAIGRL010158961.1:0-26360 GCA_903798325.1 Fraxinus xanthoxyloides | reverse complement strand
CCATTCCAAGAACCACGCATATTACTAGACCATCATACCATCTACCTCTCATGCTTTGCATTTGAAGGTTGAAACGAACAAGAATATCAGAAATCTGATTCTTAAAATATAATGAGGTAATGTCACTAACACTTTTGATTGCAAAAAAAGTTCTGTGAAAATTCCATTACTATTCACAAACTTCAAGACAATGGCCATTTGTTCTCGTGAAGATTCGTCTTATGTTTCGTCAACAAGAATACTAAACTTTGCATCCCTAACTTCGTTAAGAAATATTTGTCGCACTTTATTGGTCATAATGTTTAAAACCTCTTTTTGAATGTCTGGAGGCATGTATGTAACATTTTTTGGAGCATTACCTAAAACCTCTAGGTGATTTATGATGTCACCAGCGAATTTTCTTTTTTGAGGTTAAAAACACAGTTGGTCTCCCTACGTATAGGCCGGACTTTTCTTTTTTCATTTCCCAATTAGTCATGGAGCCTCCACTTTTGTTTCAATATAGGCCAATCCACTGATTCAATATAAATAACGTTGTAGCTAATAGAAGATATGACATGGCACGGGAAATGTGTATTGTTTTTATCGTTCAGCTGGGTAAAATCCGTCACAATTCTTTATTTTTTTTTCTCTGAAGAACATTTCCAAACGCAACTATTACATAATGCATTTTTTCTCAGCTGGACGACAAAACAATACCATGGATTTTACGAGTCACATTGCATATCTATCAGTTCAGGAGATTAGTTTCTAAACTGTAACAGAAATAGAAGTTTATTGACTATAATTTGGAACCAGAAAAATGTTGGGTGACCAAATTAAAACAACACAATAAGTTGGCAATGTTTCTATTCTGTTACCTGAGCACGACTACCTCCTTTTCTATTGCAGCTATATGCTATGGAAATGATCCGGGAAATGAACTTGAATATTACAACCCATGCATAGTACAGAAGAGTGAGCCAGCACCGAAAGCAAAAATGGGCATTAAGATTAAGTCAAGAGCTGATCGACAAGCTCCAATATGTGGAGACGACGACATGGAAAGTTTCCCAGGGGAAGGAAGTGACAGAGGACAGATGTGGCACGAGATTGAGGCTTTCCCTCCAAAAATTGTGGCCCTGCATAAAGTGAGATGGAATATGAATAAAGGCAGTGAGAAGTGGCTCTGCTATGGAGGAGCTGCCGGGTTAGTACGATGTCAAGANCAACCCATGCATGGTACAGAAGAGTGAGCCAGCACCGAAAGCAAAAATGGGAATTAAGATTAAGTCAAGAGCTGATCGACAAGCTCCAATATGTGGAGACGACAACATGGAAAGTTTCCCAGGGGAAGGAAGTGACAGAGGACAGATGTGGCACGAGATTTGAGGCTTTCCCTCCAAAAATTGTGGCCCTGCATAAAGTGAGATGGAATATGAATAAAGGCAGTGAGGAGTGGCTCTGCTATGGAGGAGTTGCCGGGTTAGTACGATGTCAAGAGGTCGACATGTTAACTTAGATCTCTACATTATCTATAATTTAAAGCTTCTTTAGCAGTGATGTGCATATCTTTCTATTCTTACCGATCAAGTGTTAGCATATGTGGTATAGTTTCATCCCATGGAATACTTGGTTACATGTTTGAGCGTCGTAGAAAGGGAGTTTATAGGCAGGGGAAGGAGGTTGCTATATGTTATTTATTCGTAATGTTGTAATATATTTATGTACAAAATTAGCTGTTCTAATTTGTGAGAATCTTCACATGCAAATGGGGCTGGTTGGGTTAAGAGGTTCAAGCTAAACGACGGAACCACCGCCTCTAACTTTCCCAATCAATTTGTTTGCCTTTTTCACCAAGTAAATTTGAAAATAAACTTGATACTCGTGAAATGGTTAGACCATCAAGAATTAAAAACTAACTAATTTATAATTCATTTGGGAAGAATTTATAAATGATTTAATTTAAAAATAAATAAAAATAAGATAATTGATTAGTATTTGAGGGTTTCACTTTCATAACAATTTGTGATTCTCTTCCGGCTAAACCTTGAAAGGAGAAGGAAGGCCGGTGTTTCCTTGCAATGAACCAGACAGTCATGGAAAATGATTCAAGCATTCGATCGCAAATTCATTGGGAAAAGAACAGATTTTCATACTCCAACCAATTTTAAACGACACAGAAACGGTTCAAGGCGACTCAATTAGCCACCATTAGGACAAGCTAGCATAAGGTTCCCACGACCCAAGTGCACATGAAAAATTCTTGTAATGCATTGGTACAGGATTTTATTAATAACCAAAGGACTTGTTTAGTACATGAACTTGAATAGGACAACTGACAACCTGACAATCAAATGTACAAGAATTACCATGATCAAATCAAACATGTCCTAGAAGCTCATAACAAAACATCAGAATGCTAGAGCAGAATTACCATGATCAAATCAAGTCAGTAGTAAATATCGATTCATAATCAAGTGATCACACACAAATTACGGCTTGATATTAAGAGCGTCCAACCAAATCCTAGGTTATATACAAAATTAAGTAGTCGAGTAAAACAGAAATCTAGCTAAAAATGTGCCTAACCTCAAATTTTACATGAATTTAACTCCGAAAATGTTCACGATCCTGACTATTAATGCGGATGCCTACAATCTCCCTCCAGGGCTTCATGTGTTCATAGATAAGCCTCAGCTTTATGCACGCTTGATGGCTTTTATTTTAGTTTCATAAATTCCATTCTTCTGGTTCCCTTTTGATGGAAGGGTATATTACTTAGTTTCATCAATTCCTTCCTCCTCTTCCTCGCCTCAGCTGCCGTGTTAGCATTTCCCGACCTTTTACTAGAGAATATAACTAGTTTTCGGTTCTTGGATGATACGTCCTGTACGGTACTTCTTGCAGCAGATGGAACAGCCTTGACTCCAGCAGTATCATCCGTAATGGATTTGGTACGACTCTTTCGTTTAGGGGTAAGTTGATCAATAGGCATTATTTCCGCTGACTTAGAAGATTCTGATTTCGTTTTCTGGGATGATCTTAACTGGTAGTTCTGATCAGAATTTGTCTCAGTTTCTGTAGACGAATGGTTACAGCAGCCATTGGGACATATCGGAGAATGAAGTGTAGTACTCATGGTGTGGAAAGGTAAAGGCACTACAAATAAGGATGTTCCCTGTTTATTGATCCTCTTGGCATGCTCTTGATCTTGAAATGAACAGAGTATATTATCCCTCGCGGGAATAGGAAATTGAGATGAAATTGCAATATCGAATTGAGAGGAACTTTGGATCCCGATGGCAGGCCAAAAAAAGGGCACTATAGAAGGATGGTTGTAAGGGAAAATCGGAGTGGTGGTTGGCACTTGAACAAACTTCTTCGACTCTTCTTCAATTTCTGCTATTTCAGCGATCTGCGATTCGAAGTGCATGTCAATGAACAAGAAATTTCCGCAAACAAGATAAGTATTCTGTACTACGCCTTACCTTTGATTTAAGGCATTCATTTTTGTTTTTCAAATAATCATACTCCTTAACCGTCCTCTCCTTTTCCTTCTTCCCGGAATTCGTCACAAAGTACACAAGAATCAATAAGTAGTGAAATATAAGAAGGATAAACGTCAGACATAGATCAATTTTTCTCGTGCTATTCCTAGGCCTAAAAACTGATGTATTTGAACTGAGAAAACTAGTGCCACCTACCTTCTTCAAATTCTCATTCTCCAGTGAAAGTTCAGCTGCTTTTCTGAGTAAATCTGCATACGTAGCCTAATTAAAGAAAAGAAAAATATCATCAGTGAAGACATTTCTATGTGTTTAACTCCCCATTAGTGGAAGGATAGATCATGAAAACAATTCTTTAAACGAATTAAGCCCCATTCTCTGTCAAGACTTGCTGATAAACAACTGCATGTATCTTGTCTGTCGCGTTCATATTCAAGAATTCATCCGTCAGCATCAATATGTCATCGGTATCTTACCTGTCTTTTGAGAATTGTCTTCCTAGCAGACTCTCTGTTCGCTAAGATACGATGACGCCTTTGAGCTTCCTTCTCAGCCTGATTGGCACGACAAAATTGATTAAAACAAGCACATGGAAGAAAATGAAATTTTTCCGAAAAAAACATTGCCCTACTTTAGCTGCATGCCTATTCAAGAAAAAATTAACACGATGCCACCATGCAATAACTCCTTTTACTACAATTTTAAGACAGTGACGCCTTGACGGCAGTTAAAAAGTAAACCTCGGACTTCCCTCGCCGACTCTGTCGACCGCCGCGCATGGTGGAGTTTGAAGCCAAGCCGGCCAAAGCTTCGGCAGCCTCAAACTCACACATCACTATTTGATCATCATCATCATAATGCTTAGTATTCATATTTTGTTTGCTACAAATTGACACAAGTTCTGAGATAGTTTGCGGAATGTGAACAGAACCTTGCACTTGAAGAAAGGGCCAGAAAGATAGGGAAGAATTAAGGGTTACATTCGCAAAATGATTATTTTATAAGATTAGTGAAACGTATAATGCATATTTATGTAACATCTCAGTTAGGAGCGAACTCGGAAAGGAGACAAAATTATGTAAAATATAATTTCAAATTGGAAGGGGCAATTTGGGCAAGGGAAGTACAATTAAGTGGGAAATTGGAATTATGTGGACTTTTTTTCAATGTGAAAAATTAAGGATCGGGACAATTGCATCCCTCTCGACCCTTAACCCCTGATATCAGCATTTCACGTGCCCATCCCCATGCACCGTCTGTTTCTAGACAAAGGGTTTCTAGATTTAATTGGGGCTTTTTTTTTAATAAAATAGAACTCCAAAATTTGTAAAAAAAATAAATAAATAAATATACAGATACGATAGATAACATTTTATTATTATTTTTAGGTACCACAGTGACGGCATGCTTTGGGATAAGGTTTGCACTTTGCGGGAAAAGAAAAACTGACGCAGTGAATACGGGGAAGTTTGATCACCAAAATTGAAGTCGTGAACCTTTTATTTAATCTATCATCTAACCCTACTTAAATTGGGGTTGCAATCACAATAGAGCTACACAGCATTACTCTTTATTTTAACCTCCTATTTTATGAGATTTTTAAGGTCTTTGGACAATGGCATTCACAACTGAAATATGGACTGAAATTCTTTTCTTAAAGCACAAGTATCTAGATTGAAGGTGGTGATTGTGTTCCTGTCTTCTACCTGCGGCAAATAAAATGGAAAAACTCAATCAGACGGTCGAATAAGGATATACATCAGTCCTCTACTATGTAATTTAAGAACAAGTGCCTCGAACTTTGTACATCGATTGGGATTTGTAATTTGTAACTATATCAAACCATAAGAGTTTAAATTCCGAATTGGATTGGTCCTTCGGTGAGTGTGACCTTTCGATTGTGGATAGGGATAGCATATAGGTAGAGTAGTTAGCCAGTTCGGTTCAATTCCAATTGATCTATGGAGTGGCTCGAACTCATTTTGACACGAGCCATGAAGCGAGTCGAGTTGACACTTTTTTCATGAGTCAAACTGGTTCGTTCGGACTCTTAGATCGGCTCATTTTTTATTCCTCATTTTGAACTTATTTTATTAGTTTTTTAAAAAAAATCTACTCCTTTTTACGCTTATTTAGAGGGTATTTGGTAGAGATTAAAATCGGATTAAAATTGAAAATATAGTCGTTATTGTTGACTTTTATTAGACGGATGGGACTCAATAACAACCATATTTTCAATTTTAATTGGATTTTAAATCGTATCAAACAGGCTCTTAGTAAATTTATTACAAAAAATGAGCTGGCTCATGAATAGCTCAGCTCATTAGACTTACAAGCCAAAGGACCAAGCTGAGCTCAGACGTCCACAGGCCAAACCGAGGCTTGCCACCCCTAAATATGGGACGTTGATCAATATGTCAAGAGGCATTGTCGCATGATATATATTCAGTTGGGCTCTAAAATCTTCCAAACAGGAGCAAAATTTATGATTGACCAGATAGAAACTTAGATCAATTGATTATCCTCCTTGAAACGAACTGATTTTAAGGCTGGATCATTGTTCAATACATGATGCTGAAATTTTTTTCTTCTGAACTGGTTGTCTTGAAATTGAAAGATTCAAAACTCCCTTAACAGCACCAGCGAAGGGGCAAAAAATTTTCAAGAAGCTATTTTAGAATTCCTGTAAACAATCGCTACACAAAGCAGGTAGAAATTTTAAACACAATAAAAAAGAAGTCGAATATAAGGTGGAAGTGCGAATAACTAGTCGTGTGAAATATAATAAACATGGCAAAATAAATATTCTGAGAAATGGTAAAAATCATATATATTGATCAAAATTATACCAAGAATGATGTTGCTGATTGCAATACTTTCAGATTGTCAAAATTTTCATCTAATTGAACACCAAATACTAAAGAAAACACTAGACTACCATTATGAAAGTTATTCAGCCGTAACCCTTTAGTCAAAGAGACTGAACCCCATATCCTGTAGCAAGTTCAAAAACAGAAAATGTCAATTAGTAACTGCATCGGAGTTACAGAAAGGAGGAAAAAATAAAAATTTTCATATGCATGTATAAAAATTTAAGAAGGTAATCAGTAAAAATTACACCTAGACGGTCCATTGTTATATGAGTGGATGTAACATGCTGTCCAAATGGATGCGCATAAACAATTACGTCTGGTAACAAGTGTGTTTGCACTAGAAAACCAAAAGGCTCGCTTCCATGACACCGTTTACGAAGACAATTAATAAAAATTACAGCTACGAGATGAATTGGAGTTATGGTGTCGTTGGTGGATAAAGTGAACTGTTTTCTATCAAAGAACTTCTCGTGACCATTACAAGTAAAAGCTTGCAATAGGAAACCAAAGGAACTGCATCATAATACACCCTCAACCAACTGTATTTCAACTGTGCCCAAACCAATCAAAAACTTCACATGCAATCTCATGTATCAGTTGAACTCAATTTAAAGAGGTTTCGAAACAGATGAACTCCTCAATGAGCGCGAATACTTTGAGTTGAACTATCAGATAAGACAACCATTTCAAATGCAATCACTTGTAGAAAGACTTACATCATCTGATTCCTCTTTCTCCTCCACCTTTTCCTCTTTTTTCGGCTCAGCAGAAGCTGGAGCAGCTGCACCACCAGGAGCACCGGCAGCAGAAGCAGCCACTGCAATAGCACCACCGCCAGCTGGTACAGATGCCAACTTCTCTCTTCCAGCTGCAATGAGCTCAGTGATATCTTTGCCCTGAACTTGAGTCAAAAGAAGCCCAATCTGATCATCATCGGCTTCAGCTCCAACTGCATATAAAAAGAAATATGAAAAGAGTTAGGCACAAGGTGCAAGGAAAATTGACGCTAATATCAGAAAAAACAACATTTACTAGATATTGACACGTCAAACATAAGTTACTGTAGCATAGCAAACTTTCAGAGGGAAAATATCTCTCTCAGCGTGGAAAGAAAATCATTGATTCGTGTGTGGGGGAAAAAAGAATGCAAAACCTGTCACCAAAATGTGTCAATTAAAGATTGACCAAAAAGAATTAATGAAGGGAATTCTTGTGGGCATATTAGAGTTTCAAACAAACTCAACCAAAGAGATTATCGCACAGTTCAATAGAAGAATAACAAGTGAGAAGCAAGAGCATCATTACCGGATATTTAACACAAAGCACATCAGCCGTAACAATAATATTACTTAAGATTCAATTGGTTGTGCAAGATTTTACCCCAAAAGAAACACCAGGGGAAATTTGAGAATAAGATAACATACACCTCTAAACAATCAAACAATTGCAATAGACTTTCATGTCAACATTATCCTGGGAAAACATTACAAGAATATGATTTATATTACAGGCATAGAATCATTTGCAAAGTTATATTGTTCCATACAAATTTCTCGCAATGATATTCAACGGGTTTTATCATTTAAACATAAAGCACCATAAAACTCGGCTACAAAACACTCTAGTTCTTTCATCACAAACAGCAGGAGAAAACACAAATCGCCATAATTCCCTAGCCTTTATGATAATCTAATAATTTAATAACCAATCAAATCTCACATACTCGGACAACAGATCAATAACAATCCCAATGCAACTGTTAGTTGTTACATTAATTAATGATCATAATTCTGAAAAAAAATTAATAATTTATACACTATGCATAAACATATATACACGCAGAACGTATATTCCAAGGGTATATTCAAAAATGCGGAAGAAGAGTGAAGGAGCATAAATACCAGAGCTGAGGATGTCCTTCAAATCATTGGCGGAAGGGCAGGCATTGCCTCCCAGAACGGCGAGCAAGTAGGCAGCTACAACCTTCATCTCTGCTTACACATACATACAGATCAACAACAAATAAATATACATACATATATAAGCCGAAAAATATGCGTTAATTAGTACAAAATATATACGTCGATAAGATATCTGAAAGAGAAAAAAATGTACCTACTGTTCTTTAAAGAGATTATAGGTGCCAGCCGCGCAAAAATCGGGGGGAGACGGGCTTGTGCAGTGCGAGGTTAGATATACGGGGAGGTGTTTATATAGCTAGGGCTTTGGTTGGCTAACGGTAGCCTGGCTTTCATCTTTTTGGGCGGGTATCATATCAGGGTTACAATTTAGAGAGATGCTACTGGGCAAGCTCAAAGCCCGACACAAAAATAGGGCTCAAAGCCCGACCCAAAAACAAGTTATTCCGCAGGTGCCCCCCAATAAAGGGTCGCCATGTGGCATTTTGTCAAAATAGTTGTTAAGGTCTTTTGTATAAGTAGCATAATTCTACAATTGATGATCCATGGGTCTCAATATTATCATACTATATTCATACCACGCACTTGTGTCACATTTTAATTATATTTAAAATTTTCAATCTTTATTTATTATACTACTTATATCCCTATCTGTTTGACGTATTTTTATCTTCAACATTTCATTAATTAGCATATCTCGTATTTCTTAAAAATGCAGTATGATGACTTTAAACGGTTTATTTGCTCATCGGGTTTTAAAAAAATAGGCTTTATTACTTGCACCCATGGTGTATATCATCTCTATCCTCTCACTTTTTATATTTGGAACCTCAAATCAATTTTTCTTTGTACAAATCACCCATGTCGTCTCATTTCCAATTGCTCCAGTAAATGCTAGAAAAAAAATGGACAAAAGGTGGTGGAGATATACATTGTAGTTCCAAACAAATCACAAGCGTTGTCAATGAAAGTGTCGAATAACCAATGGTTGATGAACTTGAGAATAGTGTGGTTAATGAAGAGAATGGGATGGGTGATCTTAAGAATAATGTATGTTACATGTAGTTGATTGCAATGGTGATAGAGACCATTAATGAAGTAGATTAGGGTGATTGTTTATATGAATATGTGAAAGAAATGTGGTCAGAGTTGGAGGAAACCCTAACCTACTATGCTCAAGTATGGCATGAAATTGTATTCATCAATTGATCTTCCTTATTCAAGATTAGCCAAACATGCTTAAATTCTTTCAAAATCATAAGAGTGGCTCATTTTCGCGAAGAATATTATATCTTAATTTCGTTGAGAATTTGTCACTTTAGTTATGGGATGTGTAATCTAAAATTTCTGAATTTTACATTAGTGACTAAGATCCAATTACATTGCTAGTAACTACATCCAATCTAGTCCGTATGTTAATGAAAAACTTGTTTAATTTTCACTTGTGGAGAACGACTAGTTCTTTGTGCATTATAAAATGTTTGCAAGCATAGTAAAATCTAAATTGAACAGAAATCTCAATAAAAAACTGCTAGAGATGGATCTTTTTGAGTTTTAATATCTAATAAATATCGGACAATGGTATTAAATAGTTTGGATTATATTTCATAGACATCGGCCGATGAGTGAAATAACTATCAACACAATCAATTTATAGGTTCAACCCGAAAACAACTCGGGACATTGGAAGCAATTTAATTAGTTAATGTTGCTCATGACCACTATAACTCTTAGATGACGTTTTTAATGTGCTGGCCCAATTATCTTAATGTTGGCCCATTTGTTGGATAATATTGGCCCAAGTCATGGTAATATAAATTAACTTATATATATCCACTTCCATACTGTTGCAAACGTGTGTGTGCTTTGTGAATATTAGAGAGAAAATTGTGGTTGTTTCCCATCTTCTTCGTCGTGCCTTTTGTCTTCTCTCTGTCTTTGTGACTTTTGCAAACACCACAATACTTGCGTTCCTTGCGGATATATTAGAAGTGACAACCAAATTAATAGGAGTAGTTGTGGGTTGGATTTAATTGCTTGATTGCGGTATAATATTGGTAAGTTTGAACTGAGTCTGAATTCCACAAATTGAAGGTCCATTTCTCTACCGATCTCAAATTCATGGTATCTAAAAACATGTTGGTTATGGTATGAGTAGTAGCAAGTTCAAGATACACGAGTACAAGGCTTCATTCAAATGTATGTATTTTAGAAAAGGTAATATTAGTTTATAAATGAAATGCATAAAATTACTTGCAAAAAAATGAATATAAACAAACGAGGTTTTATAACTAAAATAAGTTAAGTTACTTAAATAATCTTACAAGTTTTTGCCTCATACAACTCAAACCGAAGATTAGACATGGTTCGTGTTTTCAGTGTTGATATCAAAATGTAGATGAATGATTTCTTAGGTGAAAAAAGCTTCTACCTCTTCAAAACGGTTTAGTTTGAATAAATGAAGAACGAACTCTACAAGTCAAAATGTGCAAAAAATAAAAAATAGAAAAATTGATATTTCAAAATAATTTAATCATATTATATATTTGGAGATGTAGTTTACTAGGATGGGACAAAAACCAAGAGTCATTCTAAAGTAAAGTGACATTTCTTCCACTTTTTGACAATTGATAATTAATTTTCTTCAATATGAAATGCCTATAGTCCACTCGTTAGAAGGGGACCAAAGGGGAACAAACCTAATACCTTTAAGTAAAGCATTAATTATATATTTTTCCTTTCTTTGAGTTGCGTTTTTGCGTACCAAATGTCCCATAAAAATGATTTACATTAATATGTTACATCTATGAAGAAACCCAAGCAATCAATTGCAATCCCATGTTGATTTTCTTGACATTCGATATGTGCCCCCAAAAATCCTAGCTGGAATATTTTAAAAAAAAAAAAAAAGTTTCAAGAAATCGTTAAGAGTCAAAGCAAAAAGTATAAAACTCGGATGATGCCATTTTTTTTAGTAGTGGTCTATGCATAGCATGATCCATTACTTCTCGAGCGTTTCATACAAAGTACACTTCTGACTTCACCATGAGGGTAAGAATTGTAAAATTAAATAAAAATTATATAGTACATACATTTATTAATGTATGAATAAATGATTAAAGCTAGAGCTTCACCTACATACATGATTAAAGTGGAATCGGTGTTTGTTTATAAAAACAATAAAGCGTCATTAGTGACCATTAGTCATTGATATTGTCAATCTTTTTCTCTTTTTCACTCGACGTAGTTTCATTTCCTCCAATGCCCATTTTTTTAGTTTAGGTGGGCCTGGACCTATTTATAAAAGAAATATGATATGGGTCATTGTTTGGTAGAATATTTCTCATTCAACAGGTTCATAATATCTCTATTCTCTAGATGGAAGGGTATGTACAAAGAAAAAATAAATTACTACAAAAGTTTCAATATATACCTTAATTTTATAAGAAATTTGTAAAAAAGTTTTAAAGATGGTCACATTTGTGACCACCTAATAACAATTTTATTATTTAATAATTAATTAAACATATCAAAATCACAATAACAGAATTAATTGTCACAATCACATATTAGTAACAAATTGGATAAGGTCATGGTCACAATGACAAAAAATTTGGATTACAATTAAAAATTTAATAGCAGTTCATACAATTGTTGTTAGTAACAAATTGGATAAGGTCATGGTCACAATGACAAAAATTTTGGATTACAATTAAAAATTTAATAGCAGTTCATACAATTGTTTATATTACATACTATTTATTGTTCACAAATGACATATTTTATTTGTTACAATTATTCAAATAATTGGTCATGGACTCTCTTCATCCCATTCCATCCATCCATCCATCCATACATCCCATCGAAGCACAGCCCATTCAAACTTTTGGGCCCAACCCAAATGCCAAAAGTTGAAATTACATGGAGGCTTACTTTTAAAATTGCATTTCAAAAATCAAAATTATAGTTTATATATACATAAATTGGATGATAATACAATATTTTAATATTATAAAATTCAATTAATTATATACTCGCACTTCGAACGTCAATTATCTCTATGATCTACATCTACTCTCTGACTCACCGTCGCCACCAAACGCTAAGATGCTTAAGCAGCGGTGCACGAGGCTGTGCACCATTGTCGACAGGCTTTCTCTACGAGGCTTCTCCATCGACGAGACTTATCTACTACAACAGTGTGCACAATGCAGTGGTTTATATGTTTTGGTTGTGGTTTTGGTGATGGAGATGGAGATGGAGATGGTGGTGGATCTAATGGTTGTAGTGGATGTGGATTTTGTTGGATGACGATGGATCTAGTGGGGTGGATCTGATGGTGGCGTGGCTTTGTGGGATCCGACGAAGGTGGTGGTGCCTGATTGTGCAAATTTTGGGATTTTTTTTTACGGGGATTGTGGTTGTGGAGTGGTAGGTTGCTAGTGTTGGTGGCGACAATGGTGTAACTGAATCGCTGGTGGTGGTGGTGGTGGAGTGGAGTGGAGTAGGTTAGGTTGGGTTGGGTTGGGGATGAAGAGTATTTATAACTAACTATTTAGTTGATTGTAACCAATAAATAATTTGCGACCAATTATTTAATTGATTGTGCCCAATAAATTAGTTATCATGTAATCAATAAATAATATGTATTTATTAAGTTGTGATTGAGAAATCATTGTGACCAATAATTCATTTGACAATTTATGGTCGTTAAATAAGTCATAACTAATAAGATTTGTGGTTTTGCAATCGATAAATAAATCATGACATATAAAAAAATTGTGATCGATAAATAATTTGTGACCTATAAATTTTTTTATTTGTGATCGAAAATAATTTATGACCTATAAATTTTTTGATCTATGACCAAAAATAATGTATGACCTATAAATTTTTTTATTTGTGACCCATAAATAATTTGTAATAAATTAATTCAATAATTTGTGACCAAATCGTATAAATTTATGACTTGATATATTTAACTAATAAAATATTTTTTCAATTAATTATTTCATAAATAAAATTTAATAATATCTGATTTTTAAAGTTTTAAACCTTATTTCTTAATTTTGAAATAGATCACAGTTAAACTTTTAGATATTTCTTTTATAACTACTGGCTCGGTAGCTCACATTTGTAATGCCCAACCGAGAGAAGAGGTGAGGAAGTTCAACACCAGTCGACCTAATATTATCCAAGATTCCAACCCATTGAACCCTATACCATTTGATTTCAATTTTCAACACATTCCTTCTTCCACCCTCCCCTCCTTCTCTCGGCTCAATCGATTCAAAATTAGGGATGACAAAAAAACTCGTTCAACCCTATTCCTTCTTCCACCCTCGCCTAACCGGGTAAACGGGGTTGGGCGGAGATCATTACCCCGAAGTGGGTACGGGACGGGTATGAGAAATATAGTCCCTGACCTGCTACCCACCCCGTTTAAAGTTAATTTCAAATTTAAATTTTTTATCGAACAAAAATAATAATTTATTATCATTTTTAAAGAGAACAATAGTTGTTTTTAACAAATTAGTAAAACAGTAATAATATTCGCTAACTAAAGATATAAAAAATTAAAGTAAAAAATAAAATAAATAAAAAGAGAAAAGAAAAATAAATGGGGTGATAAATGGGGCAGGGAACTTGCCCCGCCCCGTCTCGTCCGCTTTAACCGAGTATGGGGATGGGGCAATGTAACAAAAATATCCGACGGGACGGGAGTGGGAGTGGGAATGGGCTACCCGTCCCATACCGCCCCGTTGCCATCCATATTCAAAATTGGACACAGTCACAGAGTCACACAAATGGACTTCTCAATCTTGAATCTTCGACATTCAATCTCCTCCAATCGTAGGATCTGTTGCTGCTTTGCCCTGCTTTCAAGCCCTAGACGGCTGTAGACATGCTTGACCGTCGACAAGTACATTCGATTCCACATTTCCACCGACGATTCAACGACGGTACTGCACAACAAAAGAAAAAGGCGAAGCCCGTAGCCTACTTGTTTTTTCTTTTCGTTTTATTTGTTATTTTGATTTGTGTAAATTTTAATAATGTTTGGATTTTTTCTTTTTAACACATGAAATTAGCTCTTTGAATTGTTTTTGAATTGCTCTTGAAATTAGACCTAAAAACCAGTGAAGCTCCCCGAGCCCGAAGTCTACTCATTGTTCTTCAATTGATTTTGCTTCCAGTTCTAGTATTGCTGCATCTGTGAAAGCATTCTGTAAGTTGTATACTCTGTGAATTGTACCTTGAATCGATTCCAGTATTGTCATGTGAATTACCCTCTAAATTGCTTTGCTTTTGTTTCTAGTATTTGTGATCATGTCATTCTGAATTGTTTCAAGTAATTGAATGCCATGAATTGTTGAGTGGATGAGATTAAATCATTTATCATTAAAGTTTGGTGAACTTAATAGAGAGTATTTGGCTTGATTTTAATTGGTATTTGGCTTACCTTGCTTCTGATTTTGCTTTTAGTTACTTGATTTTGGGCTTAACTTAAAAACAATCTTAGTAGCAATAATGTTTAAATCCAGATATCAAATGAAGAGATTCTTTCAAAGAAAATCGAACATAGAGAAAAATATATTTTTAAAGATCGATAATGAAGTTATTGTACAACAATATCAAAGTATGAAAACTTGTAAAGAATAAATATAATTTATAAACTATGCAATTTTTAATATTGTCGTAATATTATTTTTTTACTTTTATCATCATTAAACTCATGACCAAAAACTCAAAGTTTGACATCGATTAAATTGTGTTCATGCTGAACGAATTTCCTAGCTCTGTCCTTGCATCCCATTCCACCACCGCCACCATCACCTACACAAATCCATCATCACCTCCATTACACCAGCACCATCACTAGATATTCCACCTCCACCGCTCCACCATCACCCCCATTACAAATACACACTCGGCTAAAGATGTAACACCACCTACACCAACCACCACCACCTCCTCCTACTCAAAACGACCATCACCATCATCGTCACGTTCACCTTCCCCATAATCACTACCAACAATACAACGTTACACCATCACCACCTCCTCCCACCTACAACTCATGTACAACCATCAACAATCGCTAGATCGTAGCCATACGATGATCGCCACCTCAAATCCTTAACTCACCACCAGATTTGTAGCCAACATTACCATCGCCAACGCCAAGCTCTATTCTACTTTCCTCACTTCATTTCCATATACCACCAACCCAATGTCGACTTTGACGGTGAATGGTGTAACGATGGAGGAAAGTAGAGTTGTGGTAGGGAGGCACAAGATATTGATAAGACCTTTGCCGCATCCAAATTTGGAGGAGTTGTTGAAGGCTTATCAGATAATCAAGGTTCAGAGAGAACAAAATCTACAATATGGAGTGAAGAGTCCTAGGATTGTGATTGTAATCAAGTTGTACGTTCGAACCTTCCAACACTAGTTTTTGGTCGCAAATGGCAGTGGGCAGAGTTTGAATCCACATGTAATTAGATAGATTTGGGCATGATGGTGGCGGTGGTTAGCTCTAGATCCAACACTAGTTGCAGATCTAGAAAGGAAGGTGATCATGATGATATCAAAGAGAAAGGTGATGGTCGACGTTCATGGGGTGTGGGTTGTGGAAGTGAGGTCGAGTGTGACCATTTTTGGGGTTGAAACTGTGTATTATTAGCATGGTGTGGAATGGGGTGGTGTGAATAGGGGTAGAGTACATTTTATTTTTGAAAAAATAATTTTATGATCCGATTATTGAAATGAAAAAGTAAACAACAAGGGTGAGTGTAATTTCATCTTTGTAGCATGACCCAACCTCTTCCATACCTCATCAAATCTTATCTACAAAATAAGCAAACATGACATTAGTGTATTAGTTGAATTTTTATGAATTTTTTACTCCAAAAAATAAATAAATCTACAATTCATGCTCATAAAAATGGAGAAAAGAAACAATTATACTTATAAGTGACATTCTCATTATTGATTTCGTCCGCCGACAGTTCAATTCTTGTCCGACAATGGATGGCGTTTGTCATGTATTGAATTATTATACTAAAGTCACGAAATATAAGAGTGCACATAATTTCTTCTTTGAAAAAAGTTGTTATATAATTTTTTTTTTTTAATCAAGTGATATACGCAAACGACGAAATTTTTATCATAACAAGTCATTATTTGCTTGTTTCATCGATAAAAAATTAACGAAAGACTTTACAAAATAGAAGTTTAACCATTATCCCCATCTCTTCTTCTAGCCGAGCTTTAAGATTCTAAATTTACATTTTACTATTTTTAACTTTTATTGAGACAAATAATAAATAGTATAATATTATCAGTAAATATATTTACATACATACATGAAAATTTAAATATACGCAGCATAATAATCAATTATACTATAAATTAAAATCATGTATGTTATAGAATAGTATTCTAACGATTATAAATCTAACATCTGTATACATATAATTACTCTCCTATAATCAAATTTGATTTCCTACGCACTCATTACTCCTCCTATAGTATCAAATAGGAATATTGAATCTCTTAATTGTGGGATAAATTGAGGATGATAGAAGATAAGAAGTAGAAAGAGCAAAAAATAAAATGATTTCATCTATAGTATAAAGGGATTTGAAATTCTTCACGGTGAAAAAAAATATATTAATTAGATAATTTACAATGTCTCATTTTTCTAGTTTGCTACGATACCATAATGTTCCCCAACAATCCTGTCGTTCAGGTGAACCTTCCATTATTATTGCTAAAAATAATTAAGTTGCCCCAGTGCAATAGTTCAAGAAAGAGAATGCATAATTAATACAAAAAATAACAATATTGATGTATATTAAAACCGTAGTTGATTTATAATGTGTTCGGTAGAGATTAAAATTAGATTAAAATTGAAAAAGTAGTCGTTATTGTTGACTTTTATTAGACGAGTGAGACCCAATAACGATTATATTTTCAATATTAATTGAATTTGAAGCACGACCGAACACGCCTAGTTAAAAAAATTGATAAAAAATTATTCTAGAATTAATATTAATTATAACAATATATTTTATGGTACCCACAAAGTTTATCAACTGTTCAATTAAATATTTAATTAATTTTTATCAAAATTTACTAAAAATCAAATTTTTAGCAAAAATTAATATGTAGCCAAATATGCCATTATGATGTACTTATCCATAAACCCATGGTGATTATATGTAATACTTCTTCTTTTGGTAAAGATTTGGAGAAGTAAATAATTTTTTTTTACCCTTTAATTATTTTTTTATTATAATCTGGTGGGTTGACACAGCAGATCTCTATATCTATACAAGAAAAGAAAGAAAACATAATTTAATTACACGCAAATCAGAATCCAAAGTATTTAAGTACATCGTTAGCCATCCATCTTAGTGGTATCCATGTCACTCAATGTAATAGAATACACAGAAAGCAGCGTGAAAATACACACAGATAGATACTATATGAGAGAGACAGTATCGTCTATCGTCTCTCTCCTCCCCCATCTCTGTCCACCGAATAGCTTTCCTCTTGGGAATCAGTAAAACCCACCTCTCCTTTTGAAACATGCCCCAAGAATTTTTTCTTCTTTTCTTCAAAAGCACCGCATAATTTTTTGTGAGCAGCTACAAGTATGTTCTGAATTTGTTTCTGTGAATATAATTGCAGAACATTAGATCTCTTAATGCTTCAGGTAATTTCTCGTTGAAGTTTTGATATTTTGCTCTTCCTGAACTCATTTCTTGAAAAACATGTGTGTGAAGTTCTTTAGAGTTAGCTGTATTGACCTATTGTATGTTAATGCCTTTTGCATTTGTGTAAAATTTAAAATATAACTATATAAGGCCATTTTTTTCCCTTGGTTAAACAATCTAAAAAATAAAAGAGAATGCAAGATCGACTTCATTTCAGCACAGATTTCTTGCTGTGTACTTATTTTAATATTCTGTCATTATCTTCTGGACATGATTTTGAAGAAGAAATGGGTTTTTATATAACAGTTTGTCTTCAAGATGAAGCTGAAATTGGCAAGAGAAATTAATAAATCCTTTTTATTTATAGGATTTGTTGATTTAATAGTGTAGAGACCAACTTAAAATTTGGGCTGAAATTTATATGTATGTTGTGTATAGATGTTGGTATATTGGATGGGAGCTGAGGAATCTTCCTATGAGAAGGAATTTGGATTCACATTTTAAAACCCTATTATTATTCATTCCAATTTCTGAAATCGTATTTGCAGTTTGCAAAGTTGATTTTTTACCGCAGATTTTGTTGTTAGATGCTCAGACAAAATAGGTTTCTGGTCTGGATTGTAAATATTTTGATGAAAGCTTAACTGGTTAATAATGGCATGCAAAATTGTATCCATCTTCTCAAATTATATATATGCATTGTTTGTAATGTTAGACTAGCTACTTTTGGTAAGTGTGATTATCACGTTGTGCGGATTTTATGATATTCACACCTACTTTCCTTATATATTTGCTAGAAGACAATTTAGGAGGTCGTTGGCTCATGTTACTAAAATCTTGGTTATTGTTGCAGGTACAGGTTTTGGATGATAGGATGACATGAATAAGATAAATGGATGAGTGCGAGTAAAAAGTGCAAAATTTTGGAGTACTTGTAATATTGGAATGCCTAATGCTATATCACTAAATAATATAAGATCAAAAGGCTTTCTGAGCCTAAATCCGTGTGATTCATCAATAGCAAGCAGGTCCAAGTGATGGGTTCTTTTTCTCGTAATTATGAAATTGTCGAAGCAAAAGACGAGTCAAATACAATGCTACACCATCAAAAAATTTGTCAAGTGACAGCGCAAGATGCGGAGCGGAAGCCTCCAATCCTGAAAAAAGGATCTAACAAAACTCTGGAAGATGATATCAACAAGCTCTTTGACGCAATTGATCTGAGGACGTGCAAGAGTCTGGATCTCTCCGACTCGCGAAGAAATTCCTCTAAGAAACCAATGAAGGTCGCTGGGTCTCACTCACCCGGAATTGGATTTTCGGAGCCCGTGTCTTTGAAGCAGGCACTTAGGGGACTGTGCATTTCTCAAGCAGCAGAAATGGCTGCCATGAGACGCTCATCAATGCCACCGGCATCACCTAGGGTCTCAGAAGCTAGTAAAATTACAAATTTGTACAGGTCTGTTGTAGTTGAACCAGGGGAATCTGATTTTCCTCGCTTGGGAAGTGGAGTTCCTGCAGTGAAATCAGCAAATCAAAGTGCCCATTCTTCTCCTCATCTTGGTGTTAAACCAATATTTAAGAGTGCAGGACCTACTTCTGGTGAATCTGATCAGCCCCTGACTGAATATAGGGGAGATGGTATCGGAATATCCCCGGTGCTAGAGGAAAGCAGTGCGTGTTCTTCAGAGAAGCTACCTCGATACATTCAAGAGCCTAAGATGAAGTCAGCAAACAAAAGTGACAATTCTTCTCCTCGTTTTGGTACTAAGCCAATCATTAAGAGTTTAGAATCTAATTCTGGTGGATCTTGTCATCCCCTGGCTGAATGTTCGGGGGATAGTGTTGGAAGATACCTTGTGCAAGAAGAAAGCACTGCATGTGGTTCTAAGAAAATGCCTCAATATCAAGAGCCTGAGATGAAGTCAGTAAACCAAAGTGCTCACGTGTCTCCTCATTTTGCCGTTGAATCTTCTGGCAGGCATAATGATAGTGCATCAGTATCAACAGAAGTTGAAATCCAAGAAATGGAAGTGGGATCCTGTCAGGAGGAAATCAACATGTCAATCCCTTCTCTGCCTTGTTGTAATGCTGATTATAATGTCCCAAAGAGAGACAAGAACTTTACCAGATCAAACAAGGTTGTGAGGGGTCCAAGTAAATATACTTCTGTCTCCATTAAAGTAGCAAATAAAGCAGCGCCTAGACTCCGGAGGAAAGGAAGGTTGCAGACTTTACCATTGTCAAGCACGGTGAAAAGCAGTAGGGATGTCAAGTCAACAAGAAGCACTTCTTGTCCAGTCAAACCAGCTGTCCGCGACAAGAATCTTATTGTAAAGAAATCAAAGAAGGTACTGGTGTCAACAGCTGGAAATTCTTCTGCATCATATGAAGTAAGCAGTGCTTTGGATCACAATTCTGGCCCATCGATCTGTCAGATGTGTCAGTGTTCTTTGAACGACTCAAAAAATGAGTCTCATAAGGACAACCCAGTAACTACCGTTGCTAAAGTCAGTACGAGTAGTAGGAAGTATGATGCAATCAAATCGGACTTCATTCCAAATGGCTGTGAAGTTGGTATCACTCGTTTGGCGAAAACTAACATGACCTCAAAATATAAAGAGAAAGGAGAACTTTCCCAAAGCTCAAAGAGCAGTATCTGTGATTTTAGTAGTAGCACTACTAGTCTCAGTGAAGACAGCAATCTAAGTGGGTCGAGTTGTGGCAATAGACCACATATGTCTAAGGATTCGAGGTGGGAAGCGATCAACAATATAAGAAAACAATACGGATTCCTAGGATTGAATCACTTTAATTTAATGAAAAAGCTTGGTTCTGGGGATATTGGAACAGTTTATCTGGCTGAACTGATAGGAACGAACTGCTTATTTGCAATAAAGGTTATGGATAACGAGTTCTTGGCAAGAAGGAAGAAAATGCCTAGAGCCCAAACTGAGAGAGAAATTCTGAGAATGCTGGATCATCCATTTCTCCCGACTCTGTATGCCCAGTTTACTTCTGACAATTTGTCATGTTTAGTTATGGAGTTCTGTCCAGGTGGAGATCTACATGTCCTCCGACAGAAGCAGCCTGGCAGATATTTTCCTGAACAAGCAGCAAGGTATGAAATTTAATCTCCGCTTTTCGCATCTTGCTTATTTGCAACAGGAAAAATAATGAACAACAATAGTAATGAGGATTGTTATTTATACTGCAAGTTTTATCTGTTAGTTCTATGCTTGACTATTGAAATTTTAATGTGCAATATTATAGAACTGGTGATCAGTGCCTTAAATTCCAAAAGAAGCCAATTCTTTATTTCATTTTAGTTTTGAGTTTTGAGTGTTTGCCTTTGTATTTACCGTAAATGGTGCAATTACGATTTTAAATAAACATTTATTAGCTTTGGCAATGAGCTGGCAAGCATGAAAATGATATTAACAAGATTCTTAGGCTAGTCAAAATGGATTATCAATGTAGCTTCTGAGAAGACGCAAATAGAAGTTTCTTTTCGCAACACAGATGAAACTACGTTGAATGTAGCTTCTGAGAAGATACAAATAGAAGTTTCTTTTCGCAACACAGATGAAACTAAGTCAAATGCGTAAACTCTGTGACCTTTGAAGTGTTTCTTTGAGTTTCTTGTCCACTCCTGAGTATGGTGCACACCTGTAATTAAAAGAAACTCGGGCCCACTTGAGGAACTGATTCATTATGTTTCCTAGTTGTATTCTTTGCTTATAACTCTTCCGTATTTGCAGATTCTATGTTGCTGAGGTCCTACTTGCTCTTGAATATTTGCATGTGCTTGGTATTGTGTACCGAGATTTGAAACCTGAAAACATTATGGTCCGAGAAGACGGTCACATCATGCTAACAGATTTTGATCTGTCACTTAGGTGTTCTGTTAACCCGACCCTCCTTAAATCTTCTTCATTGGGAATGGAACCACCGAGGATATCTGGTCCATGTGCGGGGTCTAACTGTATTGATCCTTTCTGTGCTGGACCTTCATGTCAGGTTTCATGCTTTAGCCCTAGGATTTTACATGCCAGTGCAAAGGCAAGGAAGCAGAAACCCGAAGCTTCTGCCCAGGCTAGATTGTTACTGCAGCTCGTGGCTGAGCCGACTGAGGCAAGATCCAACTCATTTGTTGGTACCCACGAGTACTTGGCTCCAGAGATCATTAAAGGAGAAGGTCACGGGAGTGCAGTCGATTGGTGGACATTTGGTGTTTTCCTGTACGAACTTCTGTACGGGAAGACACCCTTTAGAGGTGCTGGTAACGAGGAGACGTTAGCCAATGTGGTGTTGCAGAATCTCTGGTTTCCCGACTGCCCAATTGTTAGTTTTCAGGCAAGAGATCTCATCAGAGGTCTGTTGGTGAAGGAACCCGAGAACCGGTTGGGGACAGAGACGGGAGCTGCCGAGATCAAACGACACCCATTCTTCGATGGACTAAATTGGGCACTGATACGCTGCAACATTCCACCTCAAGTTCCCGAATTCTATGATACTGGAATTTCCAGAACAGCAGAGGAGGAAAAGTATCTGGAATATAGTGCTACAGGAGAGCACTTACAATTTGAGTTGTTCTAGCTAGAACGTATTTGTCGGGAAGAAAATTAGTGTCTTGTAAGCTTTAGCCACCAATCCTTGCAAGTACATCCTTCTTATAATGTATATCGTTGAGAGCACCGCCCAAAGTTTCTATTTCTGGGCATGGCACGGGAAATCTATATTATCGTGACAATTTAGTCCAAGAACGCATCTTTCATGGTTTTGCACGATATTCAGTTGAGTTCATGAGTTCTTATACTCCGCGTCAGTACCTTTGCTGGACAGTATAAGACAGTGTTAAAGAAGAAAACTAAGATAAAATTAGTATACATTTTCTCATGAAATTTTTGCTTGCTAGAGTCCTTTGGCGAACTCTTATCCTAGCACAAGTTTCACTTACAGTGTTTAAGGATCCGTTTGGCAAAAAATTTAAATAAAAAGTCAAAAGCTGTTTCTAACATTAAGAAGTTGCTTTTGAACAATAAATTTTTTGGAGCGCTTGGTTTGATAAAGAAGTTAAAAAAGGGAGTTGATATAAGGTAGATGAAGAAGCTCTTGTATAAGTAGAAATAAAAATAGAAATCCTACGAAGAAACGAGTCCATCGAATGCTGATTTGAAAGAGGTACTTCCTATGGAGATGGCAATGTGACCAATTTTCTGATTTTTATTTGTGCTGTGAAAAATTAATAAAAATTTCATGTATATTAGCAGAAAGTATTTATTTCTAGTCAGTCCGTGCTCTAATAATTAGTACTCAATAAATTTTTAAGTGAAATTAACTTATCTAAGCCCTATTTGGTGACTTTTAATTTATTTCGATTTATTTCTCATACCCATTTTCAAACTCCAAAAAATATTATTCAAACAAAACACGTTACCTTTTTATTATAATTATTGGAATAAGAAAATACTTCTCAATAATATATATATTTTTAAAAAATCTAAAAATTAATATCCCGACGATTCAGACGAGTTCGTTACTAGTCCAAGTTCAGAAAATTCACACAGTAATGCCGGCGAAGGCAGAGAACGAAGACTCCGACGAGTTTGTAACCCTCACCTGCACCAATTTTGATGCTTCGGAGCGGAACGAAAACTCGGACGCCGATGAGATTGTAATTTCAACGGCCGGTGTCGGCAGTTGGGACTTGCAATTAATTTTCAGTTACAAAGTCCTCAAAATAAAAGCCAATCCAAAGAGGCAAATAACGTCCCTATTCTCAATCATAACATAATTTAATGAAACTAAACTACATACGGTTTATTGTGTGTTTCATCTGTCTTATCCTTATCTACAAAATTCACAGGCTGATTGAAAAATCTTCTTATTTTCGTGGACTCCTACGTGGAAGCTTTTGGTAATTGAATTTACGATCACCTTTTTTCAGAAATAAATTTCCACGTGTCTTCATAAACTTTTAATAAATTTTACTGTGTTTTGAACTAATTATATATTGTTTTCTCGCGTATTTTTTCAGTGAATCTAGGCTGAAATATATTTCGATACATTGGGATACAGAGTCGTTTTTGTGTGTTTTAAGGTTCATGTTTGGATGCAAGGTGGATATTACGACTGATAATTTTATTCGTATGTACGAGGTAACTTGCATTTTAAATTTTTTGAATTGTTGTTATTTTTTTTAACTTTTGATGTTAATTCGTGTAAATTTTTCTACGCTTGAAGCGGAAATAGTATGATTTGTATGTTAGCATGGACCACAAAATGACAGTCTATTATTGGTATAGGGCGAAAGAAACATTTGTATTATTATTGACCTAAGCTATGAAAATAGACAAGCGAGATAGTTCAGGTAATTTACAGTTCATAGAGGAATTGCCAGTTTACTGGATTATGAATTTGAAGGCTAGAATAAATTGATTGATTCAGTTTCATAATTACAGTCAGGGCAGAGTGCATGAACACTACTGAATAGGGCATTTGATCAATGAATTTTTGGTGCGCACTTTGGCTCCGTTACTTTAGGGAAAATATTCTCCTCTTTCCTCTTTATCATTCTGTCATTTTTTGAATTTCTCATGGCTTTGCTATCTTTGTATGAAATTGTTCTTTGACGTCCTCTGCTGTGCAGTTGATACTGCACTTCTCTTAACTGATTGATTGATTAAAAGTTATTGAAAAGTGTGATATATCCCCTCTCAAATTCAATAGCTGAAAACTGCTTTCGCATGTACTCAGGCTGCTTTATTTTTCGGAGTGGAGTCTCTTCTCTTGAAATGTCATGTTTGGTTAAATGAAGTAACATCGCTCGAAGGATTTCGATCACCGGAATTATGTCTGTATGATTTGGTTCACATCTGGAATTATGGTTTTGAGCACTGTAAGTATTTTCACTTGTTCGTACCAATGCTAGGACTTGTCGCAAGCAAATTCAAAGTGAGACTTTTAAGATTTTTAATAAGTAGAATAATTATTTGATTTCCTTATATTCTCGACATCATTTATCACTGCATCTTATAGATGGAAGTGGAATATTTTGCAGCCAATGATTTTATCCTACAAAAATCTACAAGCTATCTAGCAAGGAACTTTGTAAGTGCTTGGCTTTGCCACAATTACTCTCACTGAGTTTTACTGAATAAATTATTCTAGACTGAAGGATGGCATCTTTGTTTTAGCAAGATAAATTAGAATTTCTTATAGTGCTCTAAATGAGCTTAATGTTGGGTATTTGTCCTTTGTGGAAGTTAAAATAGTACTGCATAGAACATGGACGACTGTTAGATGGTTATAGTTTTTAACACCGGTAACTATTGTCAATGAGATCACGAAGATCACAAATATCACAGAAGATCACGAGTATCACACTTATTCTAATTGATTGTAATTACTGTAAATAGATTATTGCCATAGTTAGAATTACCATATTTGGATTGTAGACAACTCCTATTTAATCAAAGGACCCTCAAACAAGGAACGTATTCAGACTAATTTTGACATGGTATCAGAGCCATACCGTTAGAAAATTGCTGAATCCATCATCATTCTTGTGTCTCTCCAGCGTCTCGATTGTGGGTTCAACGCGACTTTGGCATCCGGTGTGTAGGCTCGAAACAATATCGAGCGATTGGTGGTCAATCGCGTGCAGGTGTTCTCGGGTTCGGCATTTTCGGTGATTTTCAGGGCGTGAGGGTCTCGCCGTCTTCTGGGTAGCTTCGCCATCTCCGATTCCGACGACTGCAGTGTGTGTTGGAAGGGGATCCGACATTCCAGGTGTGGGCTCGAAGTGATTTCGAGCATTTGGTGGTCCGATCGTCGACTGCGTGTGTGTGTGGTGAACGGTCGACTGCGTGTGTGTGTTCTGGGGCTTGGAGGTTCTCGCGTCTGTTGCGTGAGAAAACAGGGGGTGTTCTGCTGCGTGAGAAAACAGAGGGTGTGTTTTGGGTAAATTTCTGAAGTGGGCCGGTGCTGTGAACAGTGGGTGTGACTTGGGCTTGCAACGTAAGTAGGTAGTGGGCTTGTGCTGTGTGTTTCTTTTATCAATTTTGGTTTGGGCCTGGTTGGAAGTGGGCCTGTGCTGGGCTCTCAATTTACTTTGGGCTCAACTTTTATTTTATTTTATCCAATAAATTTTGTTCGGGCTCAATTTTGGGCAAATTCATTCTTGGGTCTAGCTATATTCAGAAACTATGTTGATCGATGCATTTTGTGTTAAGTTCACCGGTAAAAACTATTCTATTTGGGAATTTCAATTTAGAATGTTCTTAAAGGGGAAGGAACTTTGGGGTCATATTGATGGATCATCCAAAACTCCTGACGATGTTAAGGATTTCG
>CAIGRL010158866.1:0-15275 GCA_903798325.1 Fraxinus xanthoxyloides | reverse complement strand
AAAAAAAAAAAAAAAATGCCTAGTTATAATTCAATTCAACAATAAAAAGATAAATCAATACTAGAGTACAAACTCTAAAAATCCAAGTTTTTTAAATTGTCGTGCATGGGGACACCAATGGTGGAAAAACATTCACTACAATTATTAATGTCATCTGCATTGGATACCGGATTATAAATGTACTAAGGAATATGAAAATTATTTTTGTCCTACATAAGTTATCTTTATTCTCTACCATAATTATAGGGAAAAATTATATGTCATGTAGTGTTCTTGTAAGTCTCAAACATTCAACGACTAACAGAAGAATTCTTGTGACTTGTAAGCATTCAATCAATTAGAGACATGGTCATGTGAAAAAAGTTTAAAAGAAAAAAAAAATAAACATCATATTTAAGAAGAAAAAACAATTTAATTCAACAAATTTCCCAAATCAGATATGAAAATGAGTTATTCAAAAACAAACAAAATCTTATTGCTAAATTAGACGAAATCTCGGATGAAAAGAAGAATTTTTCTAAAAAAAATGGAACATATTGAAAGAACACAAGAATTAGAATGTGGAATCAAGAATCAAATAGAAAAATTGGAACAAATAATGATGGCTATTCTGTGTTGTGGTGAATACGGCATATCACGGGAGATGAAGGAATCGATAGAAAAATTAAATAATGGTTTCAATTAAATTATCTAAAATTGGATAAATTCGGAGCAAGTAACGGGTTATATAGACACTGGGTAGGTTGATCGGTTTAGGGCAGATTTTTAATTAGAGTTTTTTTTTTATTTATTTATTATGTCAAACTGGCCTGACTCTGCGCTCGATTCTCAATTTTTCGGGTTGAATTGATTTTCACAACATTGATTAAATCTTTATTTTTCTTCATGATTAGATCCTCAACGTTTTTATTTAATGATAGTTTTGTCTCTAGTGGACACTTTTCATCTTTGTAGTAAAATGCTTGTGAACTTGCACATAATTTTTTGAAGCGTAAATCTAATAATCACTTAATTTTGATAAAATTTCTATAACAATAAAAGAGGAGACCTATGGCCTGTTGTCTCCCATTTTGGGAGAAAAATAGAGTTTTGAATAGAATTTTTTGGAGAATGTGTGGTTAAAAAGTAAAGTAATTTTATTGATTTGTGTGTATAATATTTTTTTGAGTGAATATATGACGGAGATTGTTTACTGTAGTAAACAATATTTGAGAAAATGGATGACAAACATGGGCCTGATGTTCATAATGCATCATCATTGACATCATGATGACATTTTTTTTATACAAAATTTACCCCTAATCATTTATTTATATACTAATTTTACCCTATATATTTTGCCTACTAATTTTACTCCTTTTGTTTACCCTGTATTTGTTTGGACATTTCTTCCTCTTTGTTTCTCTCTCTATTGTCTCTCATTTTGGCCATTTCAGATCCCTTTTTTAGAATAGAAACCTTAACAAAATCACATTGAAATTTCCTTTGTGTTCTTCTTTTCTATGATTGATCTGTTGTGTTCTATTGTCTCTGGCAAACTCTTTCTCTTAATTCTCATTTCTTTCTTTCCATGATTCGGCTCCCTTAGAAAGGGATCAAATCCCCAAATCTCCTGATCGCATCACCTTCCTCTATGCTTGAGAAAGTTGTCGTTACCGTTGCCATCCCGTGGAGTAGCCCTTTGCTTATTTGTTCTTCTCTCACTACCATTTTTCATTGTGTCTATTTAAGATCTCCTTCTAGAAAATAGAAACAAATTCCTAATTTTTTCATACATCAGAGCACAAATCTTGGTAATGGTCTATTATCAAAAGTTAGAGTTTTGGGTTAGTTGACTGTACGTTCGGGGGCGGACACAATGAAGGCCCAATACATGCATCTGCCAGCAGTGGACTTTGGGTTGTCCCAATTTTTTCAGCACCCAAATTACTAACTTTAGCTTAAAGAAAAGAGTGAAAATTACATAAATCCAGGTGTTTAAATATTGCTTTTTAAAAATCAAGTCCAAAGTTTATTTATTCAAAAATTAGGTATTATATTAAAACCCTAATTAATAACCCAAATTTATCAGTCTCTACTCCCCCCATCTCTCTCACACCTCCCCTCATCTTCCCCTTGAAACCCTGGCAACCGACGATGAAGGAGTTGCTCCGGCCGACACCACACCACACGACAAGCCCTTGTCATCCTCGATAATGCAGATCGAGCAGGATAAGAGAAGAGGTGGTGGTGCTAGTTTGAAGCATAAGTTGTGAGAATCAATTTTTTTCTTAGTTTAATTTAATCTCACAAATCTGTGGAGTTATGATTTATGGTGGTCGATGGCGGAGGTTTTGTAATTGTTCGCAATCATTGCAGTGACAGCGACAATTGTGCGGTGCAGCATAGGGGTCAGGTGGTTCGTGGTGGTGTCTGACGGCGATACGGTGGATCTGTGGTGGCAGTCTATATGGTGGTGATGGTGGCCCATATGGTGGTCTATGAGATAATGGTGGATGTGGTGGTCGTTTTTTGTTATTGTTGTGGCGAGGTCGTCGGCGGTGGTAGTGATTTTTTTGGTGTTGTAGTGCAGGCGGCGATTGTAATGATTGTTTTTTGTTATTATTGTGGCGGTGGTTGTGGTAGTGTTGTGAGGGGGGTGACGGTTTTCGTGGTACTATGCAGGCGGTGACGATGGTGGTTTGGTTGTTGGTTGTTGTTCGTGTTATTGTTGGTGGCGGTTGTGGCGGCGGCGGTAGGGATGAGACGAAGAGTGTCTGTGACCAACTATTTGGTCGATTTGTAACCAAGTACTGATGGTGGAATGGGATCGGAGGATCGGTGTTTGGGTGTATGTGACCAACTATATGGTTATCTGTGGTTAACTATTAAACTGTGACTTTAAAATTCGATAATTTGTGACTAAAAATATAATATGTAACCAACAAATTTGAAAATATGTGATCGATTGATGAACTGTGATCTATAATTTTTTAATTTGTGAAAAATTAAAAATTTGTAACCTATAATTTTTGATCCGTGACCAATGAAGTAAATTGTGACCTATAAATTTTTTGATTTTTGACCTCGAAATAATTTGTGATTAATTAATTTGATAATATGTGACAAATGAATAAATTTGATAAATAATTATGTATATGTAACCATTTAACTTATAATTGTGAATTTATTAGATTTAGATAATAATTAATTAATTAACTAAATACCTGAGTTTTGCATTTTTTTTTTTTTTTAACTTGAAACCTGATTTTTTGCATTAGTGAAACTTAAAACCTGATTTGTGAATTCTTCCGGAGAAAAAAAAATGGGTCAATTGTAAGATAGAAGGGTGCCATTGATTTACATAACACATATCCAATCCATTCCAATTCTCAATAATTTCAATTGGTTGAACACGCACGTCCCGACTCCCCCACGGAGAATTGAAAATTTAGAATTGAAACCCCCAATTTCCACCAACAAGGTCCCAAATTCATGAAAACGATAAAATTGAAGAAGTGGAGCTGTGAGTATCAATTGAAGGAGGTAATTATCGGATAATTTTTTGTAATCTTCTTCCACCCCTTAACTTGTTTGACTCAGTTTTGTAATCTTCTTCTTCCTTTTACCATTTTCCCCTTGTTTCATTTCAAGCAAGAACAGTCACGTGGTATGTTTCTTCATCTTCTGAGTATGGATATGGATAGCAACCTTTATTTTTTATTATGGGTCCATTTTAATTTTTTTTGGAATCACAATCCGAGTCCTTTTAATTTCGTATTGAAATGGTTGTATAGAGCTTCTCCTTGTATCTATTTCTAGAAATCAAGGTGTCAATACCATATCCAAAGTAAAAGCATAATCAAATGAATGTTGGGGCAGAAGGTGTAAGGGCAGGAGCTGCAGGTCGGCTGGAACTTAAGGACGGAGGTACTGACCGGAGTAGGCGTGCTTGAAACAAATTTATGTCCGAGATCACAAATTTGCAGGACCTCTGTCTTTTGGGAAGAGCTCAGATGGAGTCTGTCTACCTTTGAATGACCAAGCTTAGGTGAGAAGGTCTGTAATTTGTAAGAAAAAACAAGAATAGTTAAAAAAAAGGCAGCTTCGAGTATGAAGATGAAATAAAAAGTAAAGATAAATTATCACTTACAGAATGGGTGATAGAGAATAGAGACTACATCCTTTCTATTCACTTCGACAAGACGAAATTGCCACTTTCCCAGAACAAAAAGAACTCATCTTTTCATCCTTTAATTGATGAGAGAGTATCTAAAACTAAAGAACCCCCCGTCCTAGGTCTAACGCTGGTACACCTCCAGTCGGTATTTTTCCATCATCTTTAAATATAAAAAGAGAGTTAAATTGGGATACACTCAGATCAGGGTGACCTAGTTTCTTTCACAAAATTAAGGTCGCAATTAGAGTTCTCCACCCGTTTGTGTATAGCTGAGCAAAGGCTATTCTCTAAGAAGAAAATAATTCCCATATGATTTTCGGGAAAGGTAGTCTCAATCATGCCTGAAGAATTGCTGAATTAAGCTACACATCCTACAAGAAGAGTGTTAGCTGGGTTGAAGTGAGATTGAATTACTAATTCTACAATCTGGGGTACAGTATATTTAGCCCTTAAATTGGCTAACATATTTCCCGTGACAACTGACCTATAAGAATCAGCCCCCTACTCTCGTTACCTCCTCGTGAACTCACTTCTCTCCTCTCCTCTCCCGTTGTTATTGTTCCATGTTTTTAGGGATGTTGGACGGTTGTGGATAAACTAAAGTTATGGGAATAAAAGCTAAAACTTCTTGGCAATTCGAACTGACAGAAGATGGACTAAAAGAAGGAGTGGACGAAGAGGATACAATTTCTCCTGTTGATTACCCCAGGACTGTACTCGAGATTCATCCGAACTCATATAAAAAATCTAGAAAAAAAAATGTAGTGCGTAGAAAAATGAAAGGTATTCTCGTTAAAAGGGGAATACCTGAATGACGTCAACCTTACTTAAATAAGTAAATAGCAATGTGGAGAAAAATTTTGAAGACAAAACTTAGAGATTCGAATGCAAAGGTGAGAAATGAAAGGAGTCAAAGTCATTTAAAAGAAAAAAAATAACAAAAGGCATAATCTGGATCGTCTAAATAAAAGAATAAAAAATGAATAAACGGTTGAATCCAATTAATGAAGTGACACCGTTTCGTTTAAGCTTCTAGAAGAAGAAACCTCACGTGCTCTACAACTCATACACAAGTTATGGTGTGACACATGCTCAAATCATTTATTGCTATAATAATTACAAAGATTGGAAATTGTTCCTTTTAAGGTCAGTCCTTCACCTGGGTCAGCATTGACCTGGGGGGCTAACTGTTGAAACTCGGCCTTCGAGGTCGATTAGTTCGGATTATTATATGTGATGAACATGTACTAATGTGAGTTCGGTGAAGTAAGCTCAACTCGGCTACAATTTGGCTTGCATAAGAAGTTTGTGTAGTTTATCGAAGCTAAAGGAAACATAATGATTCAAGATCATTGACAAAATATATAGTCCACTTATTAGCGAAATGCACATGGAAAGGTCTTACATCAGCGTCAACATAATCCTCCAATCAAGCACTTTAGCTTCCTCCCCTAAGTAATCTATTAATTACTGGGGACCACATGCAGGTTTAACTCATAATGACCTGACAAATTGAGCTCAACAGCCAATCTAATTATACCAACAAGTGTACTTCTTCAGTTCGAAATTGCAGTTGAAAAGACATGAAGTACATGATGCATGTGTATTTTCTCCTATAAAAGAAGGAAAAAGCAAAAAAGGAGGATAAGAACATGGGACCAAGAAGATTACAAACTCTCTTACATTTGTCATATTTTAGATATCTCATTTGATAAGGAAAGTGAACTATTGTATTACCATTTGTAATCCTTTTATTATACATTAATCAAATCCATGTTTATCCTCTAAGTTGGCTTGAAATTTATCTATTTATTTTTCAACGTCAACAACAACATTTAGCTTATTAAGTCTGATCAGGTCTGTATAGTTCAGACGTTCTAATCGTTTATGCTACAAATCTATAGAGTCAGCTTTTGTAACATTATGGTAATATCAGATTCAAGCAAATAAAGATTATCCATATACCTAGCACCATATAGACATAACTAGGGAGTCCATCAATCACAATGGTACCAACACCTTCAATTTTGATTTTAGCCCCATCCCCAAAAGTAACCCAACCATTTGCATGACTTTTAAAATTAGTTTATATAGAATGATTAGCAGTCCTGTGTCTGGAACAACCACTATCAAAGTACCAAGAGTTAGATACAATAGATTTATAAGCAACATTAACAACATAGCAACTAAGGTCAATTTTTCGTACCCAAACTTTCCTTATTCTAGCCTTAGAATTTTGATTTAAAGTGTTGGTAAGCAAGTTGCCTCTTTTAGTGGGATTCAATTTTCTTTATGTTAAACAATGGTGCAAACTGTATCCATAGTGACCACAAACACTACATCTGATCGTGTAATGTAAATTACCCTCTGATATTTACGTATTCACTTAATCCTTTGATCTAAACCACGTTTTATGAGGTAGTCAGAACCTACTATGGAGTTTCTGTTAGTGGAACTATCCTGCTGGTGGTAGGTTTGTCTAGAACTTTGACAGTAGATTCAGACGACTGACTTTGCAATTTTTCAGATCCTAGTTATGCTTTAACGAACTTCAACTGAGTGGATTATTTCTCTTTTCATTTTCCTTCATAGTTTAAGCCATTTTTGATATGTATGATTCTTCCATAACTGAGAACTTCATTTAGACGAAAGGATTCGATAGTCAACTGTCTAACTCTCTTTCTTTGGGTGGTCTAGTTCAGCCAGGAGTTCCAAGATTTGATTTTCTTTCTTTGCTAAGAGTTTAGTAAGGGTTTCTTTTTTGGCAACAATTAAATCTCTTTCTTTGTCAACAAATTCTATCTTGGCATGAAGAGTGACATTTCTTTCTTGTTTAGCTTCCAGATATCTTTTTAGTATTTTGCATTCTAAACATGCATTGCTGGTAGTTATGTCTATATTTAGTAGGTTATGACCTGCAGGTGATAGTTGTGGCGTATTAGTTTGAAGATTGACAGTTAGAAAAGTTTCATGGTTCTGTCATCCTCCTCAAGGTTTGATTTTCTCTCATTTTCTTCACTCTAAGTGATGTTTATGACCCTTTGTATGAAACTTTTTTAGTGCATTGGTACAGTCAGATGCTATATGTTCATATCCTTCACATTCAAAGCATTAGATACGAGTTTTAGTTCTTTCCATAGATGTAGTTGGATTTTGCCTTAAGTTGTTAAAGAATCTTTTCTTCTATGGTGGTTGAGGTCCTGAGCTTCTTCCTTTCCCATTGTCCTTTAGGAATTTCTTAAATTGTTCAGCAACCATAGACATCTGGTAATCATTATCACTTTCATCATCTTCTTCCTCTATCTCAACCTCCTGGCTCTAAAAGCTATTCTTGATCTTTTTTCCTTTGTATTTCTATGAAGATGTAGCTCATAGGTCATCGAGGATCCTACCAATTGTTTCACTTTCATGCTTTATATGTCCTTACTTTCCTTGATAGCAGTTATCTTGGAGTGGAACCTATGAGGTGATGATCTGAGAATTTTTTTTTTACAATTTTACTTTCTGAGTATTTCTTTCCTAAGGTGTAGATCGAGTTGGTAATGTCACTTAATTTGGCATAGAAGTCTTTAAAGTGCTTATTATCTTTCATAGTCAGTAGCTTAAATTTAAATGTCAACATTTGTAGTTTAGAATACTTCACAATCGAGGTCCCTTCAAGAGCAACTTGCTAAATGTCGCACGACTCTTTAACCACCTTGCACGTAGAGATCAAACAAAATTGATTAGCATCTATAAATGAGAAAATAGAATTCAAAGCTTTAGACTTCCAACTAGCACAATTATAATCAATAGTCACCCACTTATGTGCTTGTTATCTCTTTCTACATCATTTTCGATTATTGTGGAATTTTATAACCATACTTGATTGAGTGTCAAGCTTTCTCATCTAAAGATTGGACATAGACTTGCATTCTAATTTTCCAACATGATTAATTAGTCTCGACCAAGACATAATGTCTAAATGGTGCTCCATTCATTACTAAGTTTTGTGTAGATCTCACTTTTAAAAAGTGAACCCGCTTTGATATCAATTGTAAGTACTAAATCCTAGTTAATTATCCAATTTGTCTCAATTATTCAATTTTAGTTAGAATACGCCTGTCAGTTAGAACTTCTTACATGCAGTTTTATGCACAATTCTGACTTGTACAACTTAACAGATTTGTGTTCTGCAAGATATAATCTATTGCGAAATCAAATAAAGATGAACACTAGATATAACATGGTAAACCTCTATGGAAAATATCTAAAAGCCCCCATGACGTGGCTAAAATAATCCACTATCAAAGAATAAAAAATACAATAGTTTCGATTTTGTAATTTCGCAAAATTTACAAAAACAATCAAAAGCAAGTGAAGAACATTAGATAGTTAGATCTCACTGGAGATGGTCAGACGACTTTAAAACTTACTGCTATAGGTTCACGAGATATAGATTGATTTTTCTCAAAGTCTCTAAAACGTTCCTTAATTATTTTCTCTACTTATGTAGAGACCACTCCAAGGCACGAACGTGTCTTACATAAAATATGAAAGTTTTGCACGGTAAGAATAATATATAATGATAGAAAACCCTGAACTCGATCCCGACCCACTTCTGCTGGGCTTGTTGGCCGAACACTAAAATCGGGTCTTACCAAGGTTGGGCTTCCAAGTATAGAACTCAATAGCTCGACCTTAGCCCAATAATTTTGGGCTATTGCCGAGGACGAGTCTGTTTAGGTTGGGCCCCTTCTTGGTCCTTCTTTGTCCCCTACCTCGCGTAATCTCCCCTCATCACACATACCTATGAAATACTAGTTCAATTCAAACACTAACGTCCCAGATTCCTATAAATCTCATCTTATCTTGGATTGTGCAATCCCAACAGAGTATAAACCCCTTTAATAAGGAAAATTCAATCCTCTTAGAACTCCACAACTAACCTCTATAAATAAGTGTCCCAACCAGAATCAAAAAAGAGCTCTCAGTCATCCTTAGTTAGAGAGTGGTGCTCTCAACTCTAGTGAGAGAAAGTCCCACTTGAGCGCTTTGGTTTTTTTCTTGAGAATCTGTCGTGTTAGCTCGATTTTTAGTGGAAATTGATTTAACATTATGCTCTTTACTATTTTTACTTAAAATTTTTTAGGTGAAAACGTATCCTGCTGTTTCTGGTTACATTTTCTCTTGGCATTTTAGTGATTTCTTGGTCCTACGAATTGCTGGGTACCAGTCTCCATTCATTCAGATTTGCACTGGGAAGACTATATCTACTCTAAATCGGCCAGAGTTTTGGGTCTGTTGGGTCCATCCCTAACGGGCTTTGCTCATAGCGTTTTCTGGCCAATGTACTAGCTTTGTTGGTCACCGGTTTACAGATTCTGCATTGGGAGAACCATTTCTACTCTTAATCAACTGGAGTTTTGGGTCTACAGGGTTGGTCTAGTACGGGCTTCTGTCCGTTGCGTTTCCTGGCCAGTGGGTCCCTGCGTTGTGCTTATATACAGAGTCTTCCACGTGGGGAGTCTAGTTGGTCAGCTTATAATGGTTTGTGGTAACTTGTTGTATTCCATCTCTACTGGGAAGTCCTTCAGACGGTTTTCGTAGGGTTGCTGGCAGTTGGGTTCTTGGCTTGCTTGTATTGTTTCTTTTGGCTGTTGAAGCTTGCTTAGTCCTTTAGAGTTGGAGGCTTACAGTGGGTGTTCTTGGTGTTTTCATCAGTTTCGTGATTATTCTGTATATCTATCTATTTGATCTTGCTGCCAGTTTCTTCAGCTTTTGCTCCATGTTTTCCGCTCTTGGTCAGAAAGATTTTAACCGTTAGAGACTGCCATTTGCTCTCACGTGTTTACTTTTCAGAGAGATTTTAACCGTTAGACGACAGATTTCTCTTAGATTCCATTCAGCTTTGGGCATTGGGTTGGCCGTTGGTTTTCTTGGATCACTTTTTCTTGGGCCTTGGTACATAACTGGTCCAGCTTCTTTCAGACTCTTGCTATGTGAGCCTTGGGCCATCTATTATTTTACTTGACAGAATTCTCGTGGGCTGGTCCTTTTCTCCACTGAGCCTTACTTCTGCCAGGCCATTTCTGTGTTGCCTAGACTGCTCCCTTGCGTATGGGTCTCTTTGGACCAGTGGGCTTTGGGTCCAGTTGGTCTCCTCTTCTTTAAGGTTAGTACTCTGGACTCTCCTTTATTGTTGGGGTTTTGGGCCTTTTTTTTTTTTTTCTTGGGCCTTTTTCTTTGGCTCGATTGGGCTGCTCCTTCTTCTCTTGGACTTCTTCACGTGGTGCTTGAGCTCTCTTACTGGACCCTCAGTTGGTATTTTCTCTTTGCTCTAGGCCGGTTTTGACCTTATGTTAGGCGGGCTAGACTTTGTAAATTCATCAATTAGGCCTGCTGGACCCCTCTTTACCTTAAGTCTGCTTGTGACTATAGGTAAGAAGATACCCAGCTCCTCTGCTGGACCTTTCATTCTGGCCTCCCATGGGTTTCTTTCCTCTAGGCATCATGCTGATCCCGCATCCACAGTTATTCTCTTCCTCCCAGGAGTTTATGGAAATGATAAGGCATCATCTCAGACAAACATTGTATCCCCATTAGCGAATTCTACTGAGCTTAATACACTTACTAAATCCCCAAGTTTATCTTGTACACTTGGAATGGAGGACACTTACTTGGATGTATCGATTGAGAAACTAAAAACTGGTAATCAGGGTGCCACAGATGACAAAAACAGTTCAGTCAAGGCTCCATGGGTCTATTTGTTTAAGACAATCGTTCCTGCGATGACAGCCTCAAACTGGAACACTTTCTTACCTAGGGGGATGAAGTGATTATCGAGGACTCTGAATTGGACAATATTAGGAAGCATGGGAATTTGGCCTAGTAGGATACTTCTCTGGAAGATTTCCAGGAAAGGTGGCTTTACTCAAATTATGTGAATCATGGAATGTAAAATATAAATTTTATTCCCATCCCAGCGGCTGGCTGGTGTTCAAATTCAAAAACAATGTGAACAGACGTGATGTACTATATGGAGGACCTTATGTTATGTATGGGAGACCATTGGTGCTAAGACCATGCCAAAACTCTTTAAATTTGATGACAATGAAGTCAGTAGAATGCTGGTATGGATCAATCTCCCTGGACTACCGTTGGAGTTATGGAATGCCAACATTCTGGGGAAAATTGTATCCAGAATTGGAGAGCCATTATCCATTGATAAAGTTACTTCTACGAGAGATAGATTAGCTTTTGCTAGAGCTCTAGTAGAAATTGATGCTTTTGAGGAGTTGGTGAAATCAGTTAAGTTTTCAAATGGTAAAATCAGGGAACAGAAAATCATTTATGGGAATGAACCTAAATTTTGCAACCGATGCAAAAATTTTGGACACACTAACGAAGGCTGCAAACACAATAATGTGCAAGGAGAAAATAAAAATATCAAGGAAAAACGAGAATAGAATGATTAGGTTGCTAACAAACAAATTGTTGAACCCAATTTGGACGTCGAGGGATAGAAACTTGCAGATGAGCATGAATTCACACTGGTGATGAATAAAAAGAGGAAAAACCAGGCTGCTAACATACAAGCTGCATGCACACAGCTTGGGAGTTGACAGACATGGGACGCACAGTGTAAACGGACAGAAACTGTACCAGTTATGTAGGCTAAGGGAGATGGGCAACCTGTAGGGAACGTATGGAGTAAACATGAAGAAACTGAACTTGTTGCGCTGGCCAAGGGAGATGGGCAGTCGGCAGGCATGAAACAGGTTGCAGACATAAACGAGTCACATGCAGAAAATACTAATGACGAGCAGACTCCGCGTATACAGAAATCACAGAAAACGCAGTCTGGTAGTTGTGAATTACATGATAATGCACGTGCACAATAGGCTCAAGCAAGCAGTTCGGGAACCCACCTTAAGCTGGCTGAACAAGTAACTAATAATAAGGAGCATACTGATCAGTTAAAGGAGAAGGAGACAAGTTGCCTACATGCAAAAGCCACTTCAGATTGTAAGGAAAAATTAAAAGGAAAGGCATAAACACATGGTAAGAAAAATATCAAGAAGACTGGCAAGAGAGGAAACTCTCTTGTTAACTCATCATAGAGATAGCTTCATGAAATATTAGGGGATTGAACCCTCTATTTAAACAAAATGGGGTTCGTAGTTTCATTCATCAGAATGATATTGATGTTATGGGAATTTTGGAGACTAAGCTTGATCAACCTAAGCTTCATCGTATAATGAGCAATAAATTTGGTGGACTCCTAGAGACCAACAACTTTCACACCCTCCAAACTAGCCGTATCCTGATCTTATGGAATCCCGGGAAGGTCTAAGTGGACTTAATAGAGGAATCTCCACAAATCATCCACTGCTCTGCCACGTGTAAGGTTAGCTCTCTTACTATTTTTGTTAGCTTTGTCTATGGCTTCCACACTGTTGTGGAACATAGGCCTTTATGGAATAGCATTATGGAGATTAGTTCTAATTGCTCTAATTCATGGTTGATTTTGGGGGACTTTAATAGTGTGCTCATTTCAACAAAAGAAGTAATGGGGTGGATATTACGCCGTATGAGGTTAAGGATCTATCCAACTTGTGCATTAATTTGGGACTAACGGATGTGAGATCTATCACATGCTTCTACACTTTGACTAATAATTCAGTGTGGAGCAAGCTTGATAGGGCCATGGTGAATGATGCTTGGGTGCAATCGGGATGTAACAGTGTTGGAAACTATCTCCCATCGAGGTGCCTATCGGATCACTCACCATGTGTTGTATCACTTGTTGAGCTTGAAAGAAGCAAGAGGAAGTCTTTTAGATTCTTCAATATGTGGACCAGCCATAATAGCTTTCATAAAATTGTTCATAATGGTTGGGACCTTGATGTTCAGGGAACGAAGCAATTCATTCTTTGCAAAAAGTTGTTTGGTTTAAAGGGGGAATTCAAGAAGCTTAATGAGAAACATTTTGCTCACATTTCCATTAGAGCCGAGTCGGCCACTTTGGCTTCGAAAGAGGAGCAATTGAAATTACATGATGACCCTCTCAATGTTGAACTTCAAAGTAGGGTGGCTAGTCTAAGGAAAAAAACTATGGACCTATGTGAGGCTGAGAGGAGTTTCTACTTCCAAAAAGGCAAATGTGAGTACTTAAAAAATATTGATAAATGCACTAAATGTTTCCACTCTATGGTTAAGAGGAACGCCAAAAGGAATTTCATCGCTACAGTTTGTAAAAAGGACAGCTCTTTCACTACTTCCTTGGAAGAAGTTGCCGATGAATTTGTACTATCTTTCAATAGTTTACTCGGGGACAACAGTCCCATTTAACTCATTAATGTAGAGATTTTGACTAGTGGTTCCGTATTATCGGAGGAACATACTTAAGGGCCTATCAGGGATTTTTTGGAAGTAGAAATCAAAGATGCACTCTTCTCTATTGGTGATGATAAGTCACCGGGTTTGGATGGGTTCTCTGCTTGTTTCTTTAAGAAACTGTGTCAACTATAGGTCAACAATTTCCCCCTTTTTTATTATGACAAACAAGATAATTTAATCAAATCTTTATCATATGTTCCTCCTGCCATTGTGCATATGAGGTGATGTGATATGTGACTTAGTGTTCCCCCTATCGACGTGCATAATTATCCTGTTTCTCTTCCTCCTTTTGACAGAAGCAAAAAGAAAATAAGGGACATAAAATAACATGCACGGCATAACGATTTGAAAGCATAATATAACAACTTAATATATCAATTCAAATTTATAACATAGGAGTTAATACGAGAATTTCTTACACATAGGAAAAACATAGCATAAACAAAAACTAGAAATGACACTAGGGTGCCGGAGGCGGTGGTGGTGGAAATTGAGCTTTGAAAGCAGCAAAGAAGGAGTCCTGTCGATCCTGAAAAGCAGTCTGCTATGCTTGAAGCTGAAGTAGGAGACTCCCGAAGTCGTCGACTATGGTCGTGAGAGAATCGATGTGCCCATTAAGTAGGTTGAATTGTTCTTCAATGAAGGAGCGATCAGTGGACGGACGAGGTGCAGAAATGTCGGTAGGAGGTATAGTAATGTCTTCGGGCTCGCCTTCGGANGGAAAAACATAGCATAAACAAAAACTAGAAATGACACTAGGGTGCCGGAGGCGGTGGTGGTGGAAATTGAGCTTTGAAAGCAGCAAAGAAGGAGTCCTGTCGATCCTGAAAAGCAGTCTGCTATGCTTGAAGCTGAAGTAGGAGACTCCCGAAGTCGTCGACTATGGTCGTGAGAGAATCGATGTGCCCATTAAGTAGGTTGAATTGTTCTTCAATGAAGGAGCGATCAGTGGACGGACGAGGTGCAGAAATGTCGGTAGGAGGTATAGTAATGTCTTCGGGCTCGCCTTCGGATTCATCCTCGAAGGGTAGAGTCGAGGGGCCGGAGGTAGCGTCAAATCTCTTAGTCTTAGCCACCCATTGCTCATGATCCTTTACAATTCTTATTCGCTTGAGGGTTTGAATATTAATAACATCAGTAGGGCTCGGTTTAATTGAAGTTTCACCCTCAAGTGAGATTTCAAAATGGTGAAACTTTTTTGTTAGAAGCATCCCGTAGGGTAGTGTTTTAGTGTGTCGTAATGCATGCACAAGTTTCATAGCTCCTATAGCAATAGTAGGAAAATCGAGTTTTCGCCCAACCAATAATGAATCCAAAATGAAGAGATCGAAGTTACTTACTTCATCCCGGTGGCCTTTCCTAAGAATAATGATATTTGAAATAATATTTTGCAAAATATTACAAGGTAGAGTTAATTGGTTGACGCTAATTTTGGTAACATTTTCAAAAAAATTCCCAGTAACTCGACGACAAGCCTCGGAGGGATTATAGCCATCGCGAATGGGATGTGCCTTATGAACAAAGACTTGGAGGTCACATGGTTGAAATCCGAGAATTTCACGAATAAGTGCCTTTGTGATTTTGATGCGAGTGTTTTTAATAAGGCAAGTGATAGTGTCGGAACATGGGTCGACATGCATATTTGTGTAAAAATCTTTCATATGGCGTGGGTATGCACGTTCATCCATATTGCATACCGACACCCAATCAATTTGTTCAAAATATTCCTCAATGT
>CAIGRL010158861.1:0-14073 GCA_903798325.1 Fraxinus xanthoxyloides | reverse complement strand
CCCCCCCCCCCCCCCACACCCTTTCCCTTTTTGTAAGCAATGATATTGAGCTAAGTTGAGAGATCATGAAAGCTTAATTTTCTCTTATACCCTCACAGATTAGGCTCATGTTGATGTTATTAATAGACATAATTCTTTATGAGAGTGAAATCAAGCAAAGGGAACCAAACTTTGTTCTGCTCACACTTGGCTTGAATTATCATGATGTTTTTTTCTCTGAAAGCTTGAAAGTTCAGACTCCACTTGGAAACTAATACAAGCTTCAAATTTAATCAAAGATAGTCCAAGCTTGTAGATTTTTATTAAGGCAACATTATATCAACTTCAGTCAATACAAGTTCAGCCTGCTAAACTAGAAGCTATAATCTCAGTCATTATTGTTTGTGTTTAAAGTAACCCATCGTTCTTTATATTACAAGTACAATGATTTGATCTAATATCTGTGTTCCATGGACTGTAAATTCCCTTTCAGATCCTTACAGTTCAAGCTTTAGTTGGTATATAATTATGAATTTATTAGTCACTCTAACAAATCTAATACAATTCCAACCCTAATTTAAACCAACCCTTCTATAGCTCTAGTTCATGCTTGGCTGAAAATATCTAGGTCTTTAAAATGGAAAAGATCCAGCCTAAACATGAGGGGGCATGTTGAATATAAAATATGAATAAATATATTCCTCAATAGAAGTTTAAGCTGTACTTTCCCGACTTGGGGTTCTCATTTCATTGATGGAATGCATTTGGATAAGTTATTCGGTGAAGGTTTTCAACTTTCTCAAATTAGATTAGGCAAATTAGTCTCTTAATGTGCAATTCCTGGATGGACATAAACATGAATCCATCCCAATAGTTTACATCAAAAACTTCTCCCCAAAAAATATTCTAAAGTGTTGTACATAAGCTGAGAGGATACCAGTTTATTAGTAATTGAACATGGTGCAAAACTCATACAACATATCCCTTTCTGAATTGACAAAAATAATTGAGATGACTTCATTAAATTAATTTCCTAACTGTAGCTTGAGTTAAGTCACTTTTTCCTGCTCTCAAATTCTATTCCTTGATATATACTTGTCACTCTTCACCACTGTATAATGGCACTCTGAGAGCCATACGTTTTAAAGTAAAAATCTGTTTTCATATCTGCTCATACATGAGAATAAAACTGAAATCACACGCTTTCATTCTGAAATAAATTTTCTTTATGCCCGAAAATGAGTTGTTGAATTGTTATCCAGATGAGCATCTAAAATTTGAGGCACAGCCTGGAGAGTTGGAGAATGCTGAAATGAAACTGCAAGGGAGGTTGTGCGCTCACCCATTGTTTTTTGCTATTACATTGGGACTGTTGGCAGAGATCATAAACTCTAGGTAATTTATATGGAGGCTGACATTAGATTGCATAATAGAGAATTATCTTATATGTTCTATCTCACGGCAATGTGCATTTTGGAGTTAGTATGAATAGTATATAAAAGCCATGATCTCATATCTATAATATCTTGTACATGAATCTCTTTTATGGCACCTTCTTTCAACAGCCTTACAATGCATTAAAACTTCTTGACAAGTGAAGTAAACATATCATATATAACTTAAAAATCACATATATACAGGCTGCACTCTTCCGATTGGGTTTTTTTGACACATGCCTTCTCTAAGTGCTTAGAGGACTTCGGCTTTGCTTATTTATTGGCATTATCATACTTCTCTATCAGTTTCTTGTATAACGATTCTTATCAAATACATTTGTTTGTAGTAAGACTAGCTTATGAGGAACAAAGTGAGGCACCCTTCCTGAACTTGCTTTATGGTCAGGAAATTTAATGGAAAATAATTGATATGGACCACTCACAGTGGGGAAAAAATCATCTGATGAAACTCGTGGACATATGAAGCTGAATTTTAAATGAGAATAGGGCTTCAATTCATCATTGGAAATTTCTGTTAATTTTTGCTAATTGTGTGTAGTTTCTCTTGATTTTTGATAGTTTATCATTTTCATGGGATTTTCCAAAGCTCTTCCTTCCGTTCGTTTCTACTTGCGAATGAGCTGGTACCCCCGAATGAGCTTGTAGGGCTTCTCTTCGGGTTAGACTATACTAAACATTTCTCCAGTTATTCGGAAGGAAAGTATTTAATAAAGGAAAACTTCTGGTATAAAATTGGGCAATTGTCAGAATAGGAAAATATCAGTCTGAAAGGTCCTCTGGCATGCTTTTCATCTAGACTATATCCTTGGATAGATAATGCAATTTTTTTTAGTCATGGTTCAACATTGTCAATTGGACACAGGACTTTGTTAAATGTAAAAATATATGTTTTCTATCATTTTTTTCTTTGGTCTTTGTATAGGCTCTTTACAACAGTCAGAGATTCACTTGGATTGACGTATGATGTATCATTTGAATTGAACCTGTTTGATCGGTTGAAGCTTGGGTGGTATGTAATCTCTGTGACATCCACCCCTGGAAAGGTGTGTGCTTCTCCATCTATATAATCACTTCTGGTGTTTTGCTCCTCATAGATGACATTCTAGCTAATTAATTTGTATACAGGTACATAAAGCTGTTGATGCTTGCAAGAATGTCCTCAGGGGTCTGCATAGTAATAGGATTGCCCCCAGAGAGTTGGATCGGGTTAGTTGCCTTACAGAATGATTTCGTTCTTTAGTAATTTATACTTTTGGTTTCTTTCTTTATAAGTGATTGGGGTAGAACTATGGAAGACTCCTAATATCCTTGAATAGCTTAGGGTTGTAATAATATGCTGAAAAGGGGCTGGAAAACCCTACAGGCTTGAGGAAATGATAATGTTTTAAGGAGGGGAAACTTTTTGATGTAGAAATCAATTAGAAAGTGTTCCAGCAGAGAATTAAATTCGCAGCAAGAGGCAGAACCAGGAAGCAGCAGAGAACCAGAAGAAGAGAAAGGCAGCAAGAAGGGGGGAGAACAGGAGAGAAGGGGGAAGAAACAGGGGAGGACAAAGGGAGGAGAGGGAAAACTTAGGCAACAAACCAAGCAATTTACTTCTTCAACTCATCGTCGCCTTCCAAAGTTTGCAATACAACCGTATATAGAACAAAACAACAGCCCTAAAAGTAAAGGGCTTTGGGCTAGCCCACTAATAATACAAGCCCAACTAGATAAAATAAAAGTAAATGGTCCAATAACATGCTGATGACCGCATCATTTCTCCCGGGGTGGGAGAAAAACTCGATTCTATCGAGTGGACAAAATTCAAAAGGCTGCAGTCGATCTGATACCCAAAATACTCCAAGTTAAGCCACGGGGGATGATCTTTTTGACGAACCAAATATCGAAACTCAACAAATGATGACAACACTAGTTGCAAATTATCCCCAAGAATATGATCTAACCAAGGTGACCTGGGCGACGGAAGATCTTGCTGCCTACTACAAAGTTTCTATGAATCTGGATCACGTTGCTGAAGTCTCTCTCTGGTAATCCATGTACCATCAAAATCAAGTTGATCCACCCAACGAACAAGAAAATACTGAATCTCTCTATCATTGGTCAACACAATCTGTTAATTTAAAATAACATCTATTTTATCTTTGTGTGCTGTAATATGTGGTACTAGAGTAGACATGGTAAAAGATTCAGTGTAGGATGTGGAGGTAGAAAATGATCATCAGGGGGTTAAAATAGCTTTTGTAAGCAATGAAGTCTTTAACAATTAAAATAGACTGGTGGCCAAAATGTGATAAAAGATCAATAACACATGTATTTGAGCCAACATGCTTTAAATTTTAATAAGGACCAACAATATAGGCTTGCAATATAACATAATCCCCAATATTAAATTCAAAATGCCGTTTATGCAAATCAGCTCGAAGATTGTATGATACATTATTTCAAGTTGTTTATTACTCTCAATACGCAAGTCATGAAAATGATGTACAAATGCCTCAAGTGACATTAACACACTAGCATGTGGTGACATGGGAATAAGGTCTAAAGACCTCCTAGACTTATAACCATGAATAACTTCAAAGGGATTCGTACTTAGAGACCGATTCACAGAATTGTTATATGCAATTTGAATTGTTGGAAAGATCAAATCCCAATTCCCAAGATTTTCTTGGGCTAGACACTTTAATAAATTGCCAAGACTTTGGTTAGCAACTTTAGTTTGACCATCAGTCTGAGGTTGGTCTACAATGGAGAATTTCAATTTAGTGCTAAACATTTGCGATTGGGTTCTCCAAAAGTGACTAGTAAAATCATCAGCCTCTTTGGGTTGGGTAAGGATACGACATATAACACGTAGTTGAGAGGTGTTGGGAACAAGGGGTATAGTAACTAGATTCTCAGGAAGAGTCCGGATACCACCTGGGGAGATGTCATCACTATCATCCAAGTCATCAAATTCTTCTAGTTTAGGTTCATAGACTAGATTTTCTAACAGCTCATCTATTACATTCTTTGGTTCTTCAAAGACTAAAGCTCAGCTAAGACATTTGGAAGTGATGTGACCAAAGTTCTTACAGTTGAAACACTACAAGTGAAAAGAAGTCATTGTAATTTCAGAAATCTTACCCTTATTTTCCAACATAGGAGGAACATGAGATGGATGTACGATTGTCACCACGCTTTTCATATGGAATACCAATAATCTAATCATAATCTCGGGTTAAAGAGTAAACCTGATTAAGAATAGCGACACCCCAAAGGAAAAACTCACGCCTAAGATTATCTCTTACATCTTATCTAAACTTACAAAGTCAGGCCTTATCATCAATGACATGATATTTCATTCGAAATTCTTCAAATTGAGTGATATACACAGTCACCAGCCGATTCCCCTAAACAAGGGCAGTCCACTAAATAAAAGCTTCAAACTCTTAAGTAACTATTGAAAGTAAGAGCATCTACTTTAATGTTTCTAAAAAAAAAAAATGCTCCTTACAATCTCGTTCTCCCTCCGTCACGAACCCAATCTCTACGATCGTGTCGAAAATATTTTTGATCACCTTGTCGACGACGATATTGTTTATTATGAGACACTTTAGAATCACAGCATCAGTTGAATGATGGATTTGCTTAAAATTGTCGACACTAGCATCTAGGCCCCTCCTCTCTTCGAGGGTAGTTATTTGGATTTGGATAGGTGTTATTTGTCAGGTGAGTGCATCAAATTATAAGGGGTAAGTGGTTAAGGTACTGAAACTAGAAGTGACAAGACGACCACTACGCAACTGCATGCACTATATTAATAGCAGCTAAATGACGTTTAATAGAGAGATCAATGAAAAATAAGTGCAAGTAATGGAAAATAACAACTTGAGCATTTTTTTTTTAAAAAAAAAAATGGGATTAAATAAATTCAGATGTGGCAAGCTAACATTGTTCATATATGTAAAATAACAAAGCAAGGATCAAACACTAGTAAAAAATCTAATTACGTAAAATAAGTAGGTAAAATGGGGTTTTGACGAAATCAAGGGATTCAGTCACGTCATTTTAGGTAAATTATTGGAATAATTCAAAAATTTAATTGATGCAATTTTAAAATGAAACGGTAATAGAAACCAATAATAAATAAAAATAGTAACTTCCCTTTCGTTTGTTGAAGCAGCTGTGTCAAATCAATCGGACAAAAGTACTTGCAACTACAAATAATATTTGAAAATACTCTTTTTTTTTCTTTTTTTTTAATAACTATCAAATAAAACTCTTAAAATAACAAACACATGGACATAAAACTGAGACCAATTACAAGGACTAGGGCATTAACTAAGGCCAAAAATAACAAAGTAGAGGCGAAGACCCAAAAGGGATTTGGGTAAAAACTCGAAGGACCCAAACAACAGTCCGGTGAATTATGTGGCAGTGAGTTCGAAGGTTGAAGCGCCTGTGCCTTTGGGTTTTAGAGGAGAAGCTGTGGTGACCTCGCGATTTTGGAAGTGGTCGGCGAGGAGAGGTTCGGTTCGCCTGTGTTTTGCAGTGATTGGGTTGCTGGTTAGTGGACGCCTTCGGTGAATATGGATACTGGGAAAGCGCCGACATTTGTGGTGGGATAGTGGCGCGAGATGGTTTCTGGAATAGAGGCGGTGCCGGTTTTATGGTTGAAGGTGTTTGTTTTGTTACCATCAATTGGATGCTGTTTGTGGCTATGGTGCAACTGGCTGGTTGTTTGGTGTAGCAGAATTACAGGTTGCACACTGGTTAAGATGCTGGGAAGTAGTTCAGTTTGATTGTTGAATCCATGTTTAGCTCTGATACCACTTTGATGTAGGAATCAATTGAGAAAGTGTTCCAGCAGAGAATTAAATTCGCAGCAAGAGACAGAACCAGGAAGCAGCGGAGAACCAGAAGAAGACAGAAAGGCTGCAAGAAAGGGGGGAGATCCGGAGAGAAGGGGAAGAAACCGGAGAAGAAACAGGGGAGGAGAGGGAAAACTTAGGCAACAAACCCAGCAATTTACTTCATCAATTCACCGTCCCTTTCCAAAGTTTACAATACAACCATAAAGGGCTTTGTGCTAGCCCACTAATAATACATGCCCAACTAGATAAAACAAAAGTAAATGGTCCAATAACAGCAGGCTGATGACTGTATCACTTTTAGTTGGTGGTGGTTGCATATAAGGAACTGTTGTGGGCTGCTGTGAGCATGGTTGTTTTGGTTGGCTGATGTAAAGACATTAAACGTCAGAATAGCTGATATCCTTGAAAAAATTGTCATGAGAATCCATGCTGCACTTTTATGATTCAAAATTGTATGTGCCTTTTGACTGTAGTTGTGTATGTAACCTTTTGGCGATCAAAGGTATAACTAATGCCCCTTTAAACTCAAATTTTAACAATTTTTATTGCTATTAGCACCAAATCTATGTTACTGAAAAATTCTTTTCTAATGCTATTCTGATATCAGCTACAAGAATTGTTTCCCGTCTTGATCTATTAACAGCCAACTTCGAATTTAAACAGCGAGGGCTGAGATCCTTTTTAATTTACCTTGTCCATGTGATATTAAGTTGACCTCTTTCTAATGCTAGTATTAATTCTGATATTAATACTAGTTCCATTACTATTCCCAATTGGTATATCCAGCAGTTTCCATTGGATATGCCTGGAATATCTGAAAAAATTGTCTCACAAATCCATCATGACTTTTTTCTGGCTTCCCTTCAACTTTTGCTACCCTAATTCTGAGAAAGAATACAACATCCTGCTACCAAGTGCAACATAGATTTGAAAACTTCATATTTTACAATTTTCAACAAATGGGGCTTATTTTGTACATGGGAACTTTTGGAATTCTAAAAGCTCTAAAATGATGGCCATTAATTATATGGAGGCTGAAACTGAGTTAGACTCTTTTCTAAATCAATGCTCTGAGATGAACTTGATTCAGAGTTACTCATTGTTCTTTGTTGACAGGCAAAGAGAACATTGCTGATGCGACATGAAGCTGAAATCAAGTCAAATGCATATTGGCTTGGATTGATGGCTCACTTGCAAGCGGCATCTGTCCCTAGGAAGGTAGTCGAAATCATATATATGTATATCACCGGGTCGAGCCTGAAGGCCCTGAACTTTTTCAGTTTGAAAGAGAGCACAGTTTCTTTGTCACTCTCGCTTTGTAATTTCTCCTTGGATTCAAGTTCTGACCTTCTTTCTGGTTGCCAGGATATTTCTTGCATTAAGGATCTCACTTTGCTGTATGAGTCCGCTACCGTTGAAGACATCTATATTGCCTATGAACAGCTGAAGATAGATGAAAATTCCTTGTACTCGTGCATTGGAATTGCTGGGGCTCAGGCTGGAGAAGAAGTCATAGGTGGACATAATTCTGTAGAACATTTTTTGTAAAAAACATAAATGGTTAGTGTTTTCTTTTACCAAGTTATGATGAACTCAATATTATGCTTCTGTTACAGCAGAAGAGGAAGAATTGGCAGAGGGCCTTCCCAGTGTCATTCCTATAGGGCGGGGTTCATCTACCATGACACGACCTACAACATGAAGTTCATGATACGAATGCATTGCAAATATTGAGCATATGAGGTACATTTCTTGGATACTTGATCTTACTTGAAGATAACTCTTCCATTTGCAATATGATGAAGTTAAAAGGAAAATTAAATTTTAAACAAATCCTGCCCTGGAGAGCGACGATAATGAGGTGTTAAAAGATAAGGGGATAATCATCGTTATTAACCATGTTATACGATCAGTATGTTTATCTGCTTCATAGGATATATTCTGGAAAAAATCTGGTCGATAAATTAACACACTTTCTTCAGTTTGGTCTAAGTCTATTTCCTTAATTGTATTTGAACTCTAGATTTGTCCTCTTATCAGTTGAAACCTTGTTGAGCAAAGCATTCAATGTTTGCAGAAACAATCATGGATTAATCTCTGTAGTAAAGACTCGTGATTCATTTGTCAGGTTGAAGATGGTTGCACTTAAAAGGTTGCTCCAACAGGATTATACACACAGAATTGTGGCAAACAATAAAAAGCCCAACTAATACTCGGGTGTTTTTCTCTGAAAGTGCTAGTTATGCTCAGAAAAGTAAAGTGCTCATGCTGTGACACTGGTGATTTATAACTGCCAGGGCACCTCTTCATTCATTCATGACGCTTAAAGGATGAATTTAAGGTAGGACTTAATCACCGCATGAAGTATGTATTCTGTTATTCACGTATTACAGGTTTATTCAGCACAAAATTTTATATTAGCCATCTCATATTACTTTTTCCCCCCCCGTTTCCTGAGGGGCGAGGGAGGTTGAAATTTGTTGCCCTAGCTGATGTATCAGTTACATATAATTCTTGCAAAATTGACAAGTGGATGGAGAGGTTTTTCCTTTTGTATCATATATTGGAAATAAAAATTCCAATTTCACTGTTTTTACCAATTTTTTTTTCTTCGTCTGTACATTTTTTTGTCACCTCAATGAGAAGATAAAAAGTGAGCAATGCATTTGTTTCTTGATGGGTAAGTTGAAAATCTTGCTTCCTCGTTCGTCCCAGGTGGTGTTAATTAATCACACTTTATTACTGTTTGGTAATTCTAGTAGAAAGGACTTGATAATATTAATGATTAAAGGTGAGATACGAGACAATCCGTCAATTTAGTTTAATGTAACAAATATTGTCGTGATTGGTGAGTATTTCTCTGGTTGAACCTAAGAGGAGACAGTTGCTGCGCGAAGAGCAAGCAGAGAGGGAGCAACATTTCCAGTAACTTGAAATTATTAATTTGTTAAGGTTCCAATAGCTTGGACTTATTTCGAGCATCTCCAATGCAACTATGAATTACATAAATATTTTTGCCACAAATAGACAATGTCTAAAATATATTCTCTATGATACAACAATCTAAAGGGAGGTTTAGATGTAGAGGCTCTGTATATGAGGGGCCAGCCGTTAAATCTCTCTCGCTATCAAAGGAAATGCATGGAGCATTCGATTCAGTCATCGAATTTTCCTAATGGGTCGTCGACTTGGCTGTTCTTGAGCAGAGGCAAAATTGTAGCACCCCTGTTGGAAAGAACCTGCAATTTGCACTAAACTGATGAAGCAGAATTTTTGCGGAAACCAAAACTGTTTCTGAAAAGCCACTGGGCCAATAATTGAAGAAGTGCGTTGAGGAGAGTAAAATTCTGAAGACCTTGACAAAAATTCTGTCAAGCATTTCGATAAAGAATGAGAAGTGGAAGTTCCGATGGGTTTCTCACATGAAAGTTAAAGGGGTTCAATTCCCCTTTTTTTTTTTTTTTTTTTTGGGTTAAATTGATAATGTATCTCATTGATTCTATCGAAGAAATACAACTCTTTATATAATATACTGCTCACAAAGAGTTATTGTTGCTAAAAAATCAAATGAAGTAGCACGCTATTATTTACATCTATTCTAGTTATATTTGTTTGCACCGAAGAGCATAATTAAGTACAATTTTAAATAAATTNTTTTTTTTTTTTTTTTTATGAAGACAAGGCTTTGATAAATAATGAAAATTGGAAATTACATCCCACCTTATTTTCCAAAAAACATTATTCTAAAAATAGCGAGGATGTTACATTATTCACAAATCAGATATTTCATATCTAAATATTAAATACACAATTTTCATCCCAACCCTATAAATCACTTTTTCTCCTCTCCCTCTCTCTCTCTCTCTCCCTCTCTCTTCCCAGTCTACCTTCTCCACCCCTAACTATTCTAGCGTCGCACCCACCCCCTCATCAGACACCGGCACCATCCCTCATTGGACGGTGGCAAGGCGACAGGCGTAGCGGTGCGTCGATGCGGGAGCACTGTTGCACGCATCACGATGTTGCATCACCTCGGAGTCCTGGCTGCGCGCAAGGGTGCCTCGCTGCGAACAACGTAGCTACGCGCGAGGTGGCGTAGTTACTGCTCGAATGTTCAGCTCTTTTTTTTGTTTTTTGATTCGATCTACTGTAGATGGTTTTTTGGTTGGTGATTTTCTGATTAGATCTACCGTGGGTGGCTTGTTGGTTGTTGCAGTGGTGCATGGTCGGTGGCGGTGGTTGTGGTGGGTGGTTTGTATGAGGGAAGACATGGATGACGCAATCACATGGTTGTTTTGCATTATTTTGGTGGTGGGTTTGTGTTACTGTGGTGGTGGTTTTGCATTGCTATGGTTGGTGGTGGTGGTGTGGTGGTGGTGGTGTGGTTGCAGTGGTAGTGGTTTTGTGCAATTTGATGATGGTGATGGTGGTTGTCAGGGCGATGATGGCGGTAGTGGTCATGTATGGGATGAGATAGGGTGGGGTGCTTGTGACCAATTATTTGGTTGATTGTGATCAGTAATTGGTTAATTTGTAACAAATAAATAATATTTGATCTAAAAATTGTGATTGTTGCTCACAATCTATTAAGTTGTGATCAAGAAATTAATTGTGATCAATTAATTTAATAATTTGCAATGAATAAATGAGTTGTGGCCAATAAATTTTTTGATTTCGTGACTAATTAATAATCCGCGTCGTGTCCGGACACCGCGCTGACACGACTCGGACACGATGCCTCCGTATTGCACGGAGGTTGTTTTTTTTTTTTAATCCTAAGAATATAAGGAGTGCTATATAAAAAATTGAATAAAGAATTATATAAACCCATACCAAAACTAATTATTAAAGTAGGAAACTTAATATTACCATTTATCAAACACTTTCCTACCCATTATTCTCTGATGGCATCATGTTAGGGTCGTGTCAGCGCGGTGTCCGGTCACGTCGACGCGAACACGGTGGCCATGTCCGGGCACCGTGTCTCCGTACTAAACGGAGGATTTTTTTTTGGGAGATTGTTGTACCATATTTAGTTTAACTAAATGTACGCTAGGACAACTATATTTTAAAGATTCAGATTCTCGTGTAAATATTTGTAATTCTTCTACGCTAATATAATGGATTGGTTGTAACCAATAAAATAAGTTCTGTATAATATCAATTGGTATGGACATTTTATCTTGCCTTTCAGTCATTAAATCCACTTTGTATTTTGTTAATGGGCATTTGTCATGTTTAAGTGTATTTTCTTCAACCTCCTCACAAGATTGGTATGATTTGATTCTCACTTTCATTGAATCAAAGCTTCTATCTTTTCAGTATGAAGTGTTAGTTACGTAAGCACGCTGTCTAAAAATATGTTGATGCTTTCATTTGATGCATAATTAGATAATTTGGTGACCTTGACTTTTGAGTTATCGTGAACTGCTATTGCAATTTGAGGATTGATAATTTGAGCCTTTCCCAATTTATATTGCAGCATGGAGGTCACATCTTGCTGGCTGATGAAATGATTGTTGGAAAGACACTTCAGGTATTGAATCTTTTATAAAAACTGTAGTACATCTCAACTCCTTTCGTTAAATTGGCTAATGGGGATTGACTTATAATTTCCTTTGACCTTCTATTTTACACTGCTATGCAAGTTTTAACTATCTGTGAAATTCGTTTCCAGACTATCAACACCTACTGAACTATTGTTATCATGAATTGCATTTTTTTTTGACATTTAACGCAAGAAAGTCCATAAATTAGATGCTTCCTGTAGTGAAAGAACTTATATTCAGAATCAAAATCATTTGAGAATAACTGCTTTTACAATTTAAAATTTACTATTGGTTAGTTTTAATGATTAAATCAGTTTGAGATATCAAGGTAGAATAGTTATAACAGATTATCTCTTGGCTCTTGCACATGTCAAAATATTTTGGAGTAAGTATTAACTTTTGTAATTTCCTTTGGCATGAAAACTTATGGAGAGTCCAAAAAAATTAAATATTCGATCACAACTGCAAGCAATTGATGTGAAAAAAGGTTCCAGCAAGGTGGCTGTTGTTGAACGCCAACAGTGGGAGGTCAGCGATTTTGTGCTTGCAAAAGTCAAAATATTTCCAGCAAATAGTGGAAGGTCAGTGATCTTGTGCTTGCAAAAGTCAAAAGATTTCCAGTGTAGCTCGCTATGTTATTCCCTTCATTTTTATACCAAGCTTTGTTTTTGGTTTTTGTCTCTATTTTTTCTGAATTAGAATTTCGTGTACCATACGTGTTGGCACTGTTCATTGGAAGTTCCCTCATTCATTGTTTTTTTTTTGTCTTTACTTATTTTTCTATGATACACTACTTTATTGACTTTCAAAGGCAACCATTTCTCTTTCTTCTCTCTCTTACAAATTTCAATTTTCACTCACAATCATCCATGCTCTGTATTCCACTTCCCCACACAACCAAGACTTTACCTTTCTTCTTTTCTATTTCTATTTGTTGCAGTAGGAGTTACGGAGGACATGGATGAAGATGAGATATATTTTTTTCTTCTATTTCCCATTCAGTTCTCCTCATTTCAAGCAATAATTCAAAAAAACTGAATTTTCATTTATTCTTGGCGTTCGTGGTAAGGTTTTCAAGTTTCTTGTAGGTAGATGTATTTTGTTTTGTGATGTTTCAAACAATATTTGTTGAAGTCAATTTTGTTTATAAACTGGCTGCAAAAGATGGAATGAAGTTGTCCATTTTGGTGGGCTATAGATTTATGTTCGGCACTGGTTTTATGGTTCCGGTTGCCCTCTTGGTTGAAAGGTTGTAATGTATGTTTATTTTGATTTTCAGATTTACAAGAAAGAATATTTAATTTAATTCCACGAAGAATTTGAAAATCTTAAAGCTAAACTGCACACACATGAATTTCTTCTGACTCTTCAAATTTCTTGATATTTTAGGAAGAAGAAGCCTAAGTTAACATGGATGGTAGTCTTCCAAGCGCTTCTTTGTATTCTATTTGGGTAAGTTTTAATTTTTATTAATCTATTAAATGACTTATTAGATTGGGATATGTTTTTTTGAGGTAAAAGATAAACAGTCCATGTTTTCATTTATGGAGAAGTGTACCAAATAAGGACTATCTTAAAAGCAGTTGAGATTTATTGACCTCAATATCATTTTAAGTTGTTGAGGTAATGTAATGGGTAATATAATCCTTGTGGAAAGATCACTACTACAAAATTAATTTTTGGACCATGATTATGGACTTTATTTAATAGTTTAGAGTAATAATCAGTACAATTTTCTTTTTGTAGAGATTACTCGGCCAAAATCTTTACTTAAAAAGTATGACAATGATTTCTGCAACTTTTGCTTCAGCCTCGACCAATCTTATTTCGACATTGAACATTTTTATCAGTTTTATGTGGAAATGTGGAGTCCTCACAGTAAAAAAAACATATGTAACTTGTATGTTTTTGATAATTTTGATGGTATGAAATTACCTGCATTTGAAGTCTATATGCATTTTTGAACTATGCACTTGTGAACTTGGTTATGTTCATTTTGATTGTCTTTTCTAGGTAGTAAATAGCGCAGATGTTGCATTAAATAGTTCTTTTTGTTGATTCAGATCTAACCTGTCTTTTGCACCCAAGAAGTTCTCAATGACATTTTCGATTTCTTCCTTGTATTCACTACCACTGAATTTCTTTGGATCTTTATTTCAGTTTGGGTCCTGCATCTACACGTTTTCCATTGCATGTGAAGCATTTTCTGAACATTTCCTTCTATAACTA
>CAIGRL010158853.1:0-17186 GCA_903798325.1 Fraxinus xanthoxyloides | reverse complement strand
TAAAATTAGAAATATTAAAAATATAAATCGTTAAGTTGAATATGAGTCACAATGGTAGAAAGAAATTTGACATGTAGATGTCCAGCCAAAGATGGCTCCACAAATTCATAAATATGAATAAAAAAATAAAAATAAAAAGAATATATACTTGCATGTATATGACAAGACAATAATACTGTCGGACTGCCACGTGCTCAAAATGCCCCAAACGGATGTATATATGTAATTATAGTGATTTGTGGTATAGATAAATTTAAAATAGAAATCTCATATAACAAAATCCATAATATTGGAAATTAAATTGAAATGCAAACCAAGTTTAACTAATTGCAAATGATGATGATGATGATCAGGATCATGATGAATCACAACACTCATCAACTTATATGTAGCTTGTGTTCATCATTTAGATGAACCTTACTAAAAGAATTTTAAAAAAACAAAAATAAAGAGGAAAAAGAACTACGTTATTATTATTTTTTTTAGCATAATCAGAAATTTCGTCAAAAATCGAAACCATTTTTTTTTTTGTAGAATTTGTCTCACGCAAATCAACTTCTCCAAAACTCAAATGCCCAACATGAATACATTCACGTACAACAGCATCATCTATGCTAGCCCATAACAACTTGCTTACATTGACAATAATTCTTACATTTAACTAGCAACAAATTGCTTTCATTGACAACAATTCTAGAATGAGAAATGTTGGTTTCTCTAGCTATAATGATCTTAATTATATTTATTAAATAGTATATGTACTAACACAAAATAGCCTTGTGTCTGTTGTCTCATTTATTTACATTAATTTTTAATTATAAAAATAGTCATCTTTCAATCCCTTTCGCATGCTCTCCATTTGAAGAAATTAAAAAACGTAGTCTCAACAAGCTCTCTCCATCTTCCTTCATCATACGATCTCTTTGCATATTGAAATTTTTAATCTGCTAATGTTGTGTGTGGATGATTTAGTTTCATACAATGACAAGAATATAACAAAAATAATTGAGGATTTTAAGTGTAACAAATATTATAAATGTTTATTGCAGTCATAATGTTGTGTAGTTAATAAAAATTTTAGTGGGAATATAATTATCCTATCATTTGATTTTCCATTTTTATCTAAATTTAAGTATCATAGAGATTCATATATAACTATCAATTAAAACAACTTTTAAATAAGATTAAATATAACATAAAATAAAATTTTATCAAATTGTACAGTAACATTCTATATGCTTTAATTTTATTATATTAAATATATTATTTAGTGGTTAGGATATGTTTGAATCAATCAAATGAAAGAGTCATTTGAATAATGGAATTTGGACGTTATTTTTTTAAAAATAACTAATTCAACTGAGAGGACATTTAAGTTATATTTTTATAATAAAAGATGTAAATAAAACTTAATCTATTAAAAATATTAATTCAGGGAATTATTGATAAATGGAAAAGAAAATGAATTTTTTTATTTCATGTTGAATAAATGGAATTAATGTTATTAATTAATTATTAACAAACTAAAATTAAATAAGAGTATATTAAGTATATAGTCGATTATTCAAAAGTTTCTCCTCAATCCTCGCTTTTAAGACTCTTTAAAATAGAGAGCATATCATGTTTAAAGTGTTTTTTGGAGATGCTCTAATGTAATCAAAAAGTGCCAAAAAAAAAAAAATTACAAATTTTAATATTATCTATCATATCACACTTCATTCTATTCACCACCATGGGCGGGGAATGGAAAGTAAGGTTCAGACGAGGTGATAGATGTAAAGATACGACCATGATAGTCAAAAGTAACAATAAAATTGAGATACACTTGCTAAGAAAAATATTTGAGACAGCAGAAACTTCTAGTTTAACAACACAAGTTTAGTTTCTCAAGAAGAGCATATCCGCACATGAGATTTCAGCTTATTCAGCTCAGCTAGGACATCCTCTTCTGGACGGTAAAGCAAGTCAATCACCCGCCATATCTGCGCCAAAATGACAATGATATTACTTCTCTGGTTACGCCTCTTGACTACCAACAAGCAGTTGTATCATCTCTCTCACATACATACAATGGACTGCATAATAGGTAAAGCCTTACAGAACAGCGATCAAGCACAAGAAAGAAAATTCCTTGTTACCTGTAGTGTACCACCGCGCCCAGTTTTTTCAGCAGACAGGCTAATCATTGTCCACGGATCTGATGCGTTCCAGTGGAATTCGACAACCCTTCCCCTGTGAATTGTTCAGCAAAGTCATTTTTCCAACTTCAAGAGTGACAAAACAATCAACAGGTAAAAACTTAACAATGGACAAATCTGCAAATTTATTGTCACGGATGAAATGCAACCAATGATAAACTTGAGACCTGTGTCCAGCGTGTTGAAAGAAAAGGCCTGGGGGACAATTTGAAGGTTTTGTTCCAGCATTGCCCACCTGCTTGTCATGAATAAATCACGGATAAAAAATGCTCCAAGTCATTCTTTTAGCGTGTGTTTTTAACATAAATTTGTTTAAACATAGTATTTACGTTTTGTTCCATCGGGAATAGCCCGAGACCTCACCTTCTCGTAGTCCCATATATTTAATAAACCATCATCTGCACCACTGGCGAATACAGACGACTTATTGGGACACCACTGCAACAGAAATATAACACTGTTCAGTTGATAACACATACATTAACACCACTCTCCATTTAAACACTCGTGCACACGTCTGGCACCTGGATGCACATGACAGCATCACTATGCCCTTCAAATATCTGGACAGGGGTTCTGACTCCTCCAGAAATAAGTTTCCGACGGTCATACATGCGAATGCTTTTATCAGCAGATCTGAAGGATGCAGGCATTATTCAATCCCGTAACAAGACTCCAAATACAATAATAAGTCAAAAGTACAGTCATAGTAACAGCAAATTATGAGTCACTGAATACGATGCCATATTCAGCACAGTTGTCCAACTGCATTATAATCAACGTATTTAAACAGCTAGAATTTATAATTGTCAACTTGACCAAAAATAAAAAGGTACCCAGTCAGAATCAGATTGGCATCGTTCACATTCCAATCTACACAGTGAAGATCAGCCTCATGAGCTTTTTCAACCTGTTTTCAAATAAGAAAAACCACGAAGGCCAATCAGATGACATTTGCACAATAAGCAGTACTATAGCATGGACATTAGTAAATGCAACTGCACAGATGTTGGCATAGTAACTACAATAGATCCTGCAGGGGAAAATCATTATGATAAATGAAAAGATAGACAACCTAAACCATCGCAACAATATGAGCACAGCAAAATTGAAAGGTGAAGAGATGGAATCATCCGCACTCTAACTAACATTTGACGAACATGTTGTTATAAAGATAAGGAAAGCCAGGTCTTCCTAGGGAAGAAGGATTTCAGTAACACATCAATACAAGTTTATCAATTATGTGACCTGTGCGAATAATTATCTGAGAAAGTTAAATAATGAAACTGCTAGATCTTCCTTAAAAGGATAAAAAATTTTGAAAGTCACAAACATTTCTCAAATGTAAGTTGATGCTCTTAAATTGGTGAAAAGAAAAAGAAGCAAGATAACCTTAATAACAGGAGCAGAGCCAGTCCTTGCATCCCATAGGATAAGGCAACAATCATCACCGACGCTACAGAACTCCTGAGCACTATATCACAAGTTGAAACAAGTATAAATATATATGGACATATCCTCACATTTTATTCTAAAGCCATTCCAAGTAAAACAGGAAGACTTCAGCAACAAAAGTGTGCTTCTTCATTATTTATTCATTTGATATTTCAATAGAAATTTCAAACAAATGACTAGCCAGATGATAATATCCTTCTCCAACTGATGTTCCTATTCGTTGAAAGCGACACTTTGGCACATGGTTTAAATTTTCATCTCAAACTGTGCCAGCTACCTTGAAGGGCAAAACTGAACATCTTCAACAGTCTCCCTGTGCCCTTGGAAAATACCTCGAGCTCGAACAGTGCGGTTGTCTGTAGACCTCATAGCTCCTCGATCTACTGCCAGTGAAGAGATGTGGTCATGGACGCTCCATAAAACAACTAACTTGTCCTTCCCTGCCATGAAACTTACAAAATTAACTACATAAATTTTAATAAGTTGAGAGAACTGTAGGTGGTCGAACTAACTGTAGCAGTTTGAATGAAAAATATGCTAAAATTGTCAAACGAGACATACAATGTAATGAAGGTCCAGACAGTGCCCTTTTACTAAATCACGTAAATTACAAAAAACTCTATACATAACGAAAAATTACAAAATGGTTTAAAGCCACATATGGGAATAATACGCACACGTGGATCAACTTGATGAAATTAACTGGTTATTCTGATAAAGCTAAATGATTTTTCCAGGGAGAAAATAAGAAAGATGAAAAATAAAAGAAATAAAAAAAAATTACATTAAATCTCCAAAATTTATCTGTGGGGAATGATAATATAAAACCACAAATATTTTAAAGAACTCACTATTTCACTTCTACAAGGAGGAAATAAATAAAGTCTTACATCAGGAATGCATGTTCCACTTTATATTTTCGACACATGCCCACAATCAGTACGATAAAATGCATCCATTTGCTCATCTTCAAAAACATCTTTAGAAAAAGAAAACAAAGATAATTGACAATTCTCAACTAAAATAAATCAGTGTCAATTTTTTTGGAAATGGGTATAATAGGTACACTTTCAGTTTTCCGAAACACATGGGGGTCACAAGTTCATATAAAAAGTACATATATAAAACAATATCAAGAACATATATTGCATCATCTTTTCTGAAAAATCTCTCAGTTTCACCATTGCAGACTGTAGGCGAGGTTAGCAGAGTTGCTAATAAATTCTTCCGCACTCAACATCCATCAATGATTTTTTTTTTTCAAACCCTGTACTATTACTAATCGTTAAATTGCAACTCAGTGTCACAAAATCAACAAAAATACGAGTTCATCAGATACAGGAGATGTTTAATCATTAAGTTATAATACAACATATAACATGAAATCTTCGCATCTTATATAGGTATAGTAATTATTTGACCTCCAGAGAGCACAAAAGGTTCTGTTCGGCTCATGGCTAGTGCAAACTCAGCATTATCTTGATGGCCAATCAGTACCTGCTAGGTTATGGGTATGAAAATATCAAGTACAGTACTTGAACAATGATAATTAAGCAGGAAACAACACGGAAAATAAATTCACTACAAGATTAGGATGCAAAATCAAATTGAAAATACAAAAGAACAACAAAGAAAACAGCTTGAAATACCAAAACAAAATACTCTAGTAGAACAAGAATGCTTAAATGTGCATTTAATGATATTAGAATTCAACATTGAAACCGTATCTATCAGAAAGAGAGTTTACACATTGTAAGTTGCAGTGTAGGTTCCTTGGACTACATACCAGATCTGGACGAGATGCTTTGGCACCTCTAACGGGTTCACGCCTATACTGAGTTTCGACGTTCCAAATGAGAACCTGATCCAATTCAAAGACATTGAGTCGTGTAATAAGTTCACTAAATAGTATTATACCAAACCACGAAACGTAGACAGATTGATGGCAATTTAAGCTGTGACATCCAAAAATAAATGGTTACATTAGGACTGTCAGTATGAGTAGCCACAATCTTGCTATTCTCTGGTAGCTCTCTGATTCGATTCACCTGCAATCAAGTATCAACACATGCTATTAGATACCCCAACACTGTATAAAGTCAAGTTCCATGGTTCCACATTGATCACTGCATTTCTTCTTAGTTTGTACACGTGCTTGAGTTTAAATTCTTCATTTTTTTACATTTTCTAGGATATTTTTGGGAGATGGGGGTGCATTCAAAACACAGTACAATAAGGTTTCCACAAGTCCAACTGGATGATTTTCAAATTATCTAAATACCGAAACACTGTCAAAAGAATTTAAGTAGTCTAGAGTGAAAACCACAAGAATAACAAGTCATTTGCCGGAGATCTTTTTTATCTGGACAGCAATGAGCTTGTACAAGCACCACATAGTCGCTTCAATTTTGTCCAAATGGAGAATAAAGAGAAAAACGTGTGTAAAAAAGACTCGTCAGAATTTTTTTCTCATACCATGATCCAATTTTTTTTTCATATTGTTCAATGACTATATTATAGACACATTACCTGTTTTCAACATATTTGAGCTACAATCAGTTAAAATCTAAGCACAAAGAACCATCCAAAGAACCATCCAAAAAATTGAACATAGAATAACGGCCAATTAAAATTCAAAAAGATAAAATAGGATCCAATTTTTTTTTCATATTGTTCAATGACTATCTTATAGACACATTACCTGTTTTCAACATATTTGAGCTACAATCAGTTAAAATCTAAGCACAAAGAACCATCAAAAAAATTGAACATAGAACAACGACCAATTAAAATTCAAAAAGATAAAATAGGATATTAATATTCATTTCTAATTATACTTCGTAGCAGATAAAACAATAATAGAGACAGATACCTCTCCAGGATGTAAAATGGTTTTCCAAATTTTGATAAACGGTGAGCGTGCATTTTCATCGAACTGAAATGTTGATAAAAGAACACCAGTTGATAAGTCAGTACGTAATAGGCTAGCCCAGAATATCCTAAGAGGATGAGAATACACAAGGAATAGTTTTATAGTAAAAAGAAAAACAATTAATCTATATGTAAATGCATCACCTTTGCTATATGCTCTGCTGCTGCAACCCTACGTTTTACAACATCACACTTTGCTATGAGAAGTGTATTAGGAATGCTACCATCAGTCTGCAGTGCAGAAAGCAGCAGGAGGAAAAGGGGGGGGGAGGGGATTAAACATGATTGAGATATGGCATAACAAATGAAATTGATGATAGTGCACTAAAGTGATTTTCAATTATCAAAATAATATTCAGCAAAAATTTATGTGGGACACTGACTTTCTGCCTTCTTATTTTCTCTGGGAAAAAAATCAATGAAAGAATCTTCATTAAAAGTGATACAAGCCCAAATATGTACAGGGTTCCATCTAGATAAGTACAACTTTAGAACTGTTCTTCTAGAAAATAACATTTAACTAGCTAACCAAAAAAAAAAAAACCTTGCTTGGATGGAATACTTTAGGCTATCAAACAAGTCTAACTTGCCTGTTCAGCAAGGTAGAAGTACTGAGGATATTTGTAAGTAGATTCTTCCAGTTGACGACCCCATCTGGCATGAAGATAAATAATCATTTATATATAAACTATAAATAAGACAACAAAAATAAAACTAATTGTGTTTTACCCTTTTTCCCTCTTACACATCAAACAAATACAGGATCGAGTTTATAGCTAATAAATGCATCAGCAATTCTCATACCACACAAAATGCACCGAAATTAAAATAAGTAAAAGAACATAAAGATACGGCATACATGTAGGAAGTGAATTTTTCAATTTTCATACTTCAACTTAGAAAATAAATGGAAATTGATTCATACCCATCGAAATCTCCAAATGAAAAATAAGTTAAGATTCCTACTTTCCCCTTTTCTACCTAAAGTTTCTCAGTCCTATATAATCGATCAAGTTTAAAGCCAAAAAATGTACCATCAGTATTTTTTTTATGCGCGTTTTGTAGGGTGGGGCTGGCGGATATAAAGAAAATGCAATGCAACATTTATCCAAGATAAGAAAATTATTCATTGTTCATATTTATTAGCAACCTAGAGCAGAATGAAATACATATAAAATCGTAAAAATAAACAAAGATAGCAAAAATAAGAAAATGAAGACCTAATAATACATTAAAAGTTACAAAAGTATATATTTCCATTGTCGCCTTTCTTCCTTTCCATTCTTCTCAGTAATCAAAACCAACCATAAGCAGCAATTTAAGAAATAAAATCCAAGAGTGGCATGCAATGCTAAGTCATAATTTTCCATCTATCCCTGCATTTTTTGGCGGCTCAATTGAATAATCCAGATCATTTAATGTAAAACAAAATTAACAACTATTGGCAAGAGATAAACAAATATAACCTAGATCTAACATGAATGTACTGATCTACATGTTAAATGCTTGTATAAATAGTATTAAAATATATAACTCATTCCTAAAGAGAGAATAAAGGACCGGCAAGAGAGAGAGGGCCAGGCAAGGCTGTGGTTAGTAAACCAGTCATAGAGAACTGGGATCGTCAATTTCCACCGGTCGTATTCTGTTTTCACCACCGCCGATCCATCCCCTTCAGGAGATCTCTCCATTTTCTCTCTCATCTCTCTTTCTTTCCAATCATCGTCTGGATCATACTTGATCTTACCCTTCCCGGATCTTCTTCCTCTATCCATTGCAATGTTGGAATCAAGAACTAGGTTAAAATCTAAACCCTAGATAAGGTTGGGTTGCTTCAAGTCAATGTCAAAGCAGAAGAATTGAGAGCAAAACAACTTAACGTTTTCTCAACTTTCCGTTCTGTCAAAGAAAAAGCAATAACGCGTTTTTAAAGGAAAAAATGCAATAGCAGCTATGCAAGAAGTAAATAACAACTACCAACTACTAATATAAATGCAAAAATAGCACCCTAAAGTAATTAATGTGCTTAGCAAACATGGCCTTACGCCACGCAGTGAGATTGCTTATCTCCTTATTCAGCATGGCAATGTCGTCAACAATTAGGTGTGTGGCCTATTTTACCAAGGAGTACGTAACAATGCTTATCTCCCCATTTTTTTTTATAACCCCGGATGTCTGAACCAGCTTGTGCGCACATTGACTAATCTCACGAGACTCTGAAGTTCGTAGTCGGGTACTCATCTCCACGACCCCGAGGGGACTCGAACGAGGACCATTGGGGACCAAACTCAATGCCTGACTAATGGAGGAAACCCTCAGAGTTATCTCCCCATTCGACATGACAATGTCGCCAACAGCTAAGTATGTTGCCTATTTTACCAAATAGTGCTCTAATAATGTGATCATATGCAGATATTGTTTAGCGTCCTACTCATAAGCGTGCGTGTGCCAATTGTTCGGGTTTGTCAAACTAAGAATGAGGGGAAGACTGTCTTGAGGCATGGAACCTCGGAAGCTAAATCCACGGTACACAAAAGTTGGTATCAAAGCCAGACCACTCGAATGTGCATTGTTGGTTGTGGCAGATCAATGGCGTGTGTCCTTGTGGAAAAAGATTTTGGGACACAAATCGTATCAACAAGCACGTGGAACTGATGAAGAAAATTGTAGGGAAGATGGATAAGAAACGTAGCCGTGTTAATGGGCCTATGTGCTTTTTCAAAGTGCTTCATGGAGCTCACATTGCATAATATAGTGATGAAGATTGTGTATTTGCTTCGACTAACGCTATGGCGCTGCAGTTGGAGGCCGTCCATCCGAGTAACTAATGCTTATGGTTCATACGGTTAAGGTTGGTGTCGAAGGCGGTATGTCTTGAGTTACCTACGAGTAGATGTGTGAGAAAGAACTGTGCGGATGCCCTTGAAATGAGAGGAATGTGTGTTAATGCAATGCTCACTTCCCGCAACGAGGACTTAAGCGGATTCGAATTGGAGAGAATGTCATACAAAGAGAGTGCCTCTCTCTCCATTCAATATGACAAAGTCACTAACAGCTAGACATGTGGCCTATTTTACCAAAGAATACACTAAAGATATGATCATATTCAAGTATTGTCAAGCATCCTAATTCCTACCCATAAGTGTGCGTGCGCGCCAATTTTTTGGACTTGCCGCCTAAGAAATAAGAGAAAGGATACTTACATCAGTTTCCCTTCTATACAAGAATTCGTCTACGAATTGAAGGAAAAATTCTTCTTAAGTTTGCTTCTTCCATGATTCATCTTCCAAAACAACAATCACGTTAGAAAAATGTTGGTCCCATGCCTATCTTCAAACGAAGCAAGAGACTCTTTGTATGAAAGCAATTCTCTCTCATTTGCATCAATCACCAAATCCTTGACCATCCCCCACGATGACTTTGATGAATTTGAATGAAGTCGTGCACTTTGTAATAATTTGAGTTTATCCTTCAACACTCTGTATAAATTGAAACCTCCACATGGTTGGCAATTTCTAGAGCATAATGATCAGAGGTAAATCGCAAAACGAGATGCTTGAACAAACATTGTGAAAAAAAGGGTGATATGAATTAATGTGCGGATAGATATGATGACTAAACTAACCTTCTGATTCTTAGAGAAAACTCCCAAACATGTCTTGGTTTGCATTTATATTGCTTTTCATCTCATCTAAGAACCTCTGTGGCTAGGCTCTATTAAGTTCCACAATTAAAAGCTCATCATGGTACTTGACTGTCCCAGGCTTGTTTCGGGCAAAATATAATTGGCTAACACTGAATTTATAGCCCCAACTGGAACTTCCTTTCCCGTCTCTTCAAATCTCTTAGCAACATGCAATTTGAGCTCTTCTGATCTAGGAAAAACCCAGGGCAACCTTTCCTATAATCAGCTAAAATACCACTTTACGAGCAGTGCTCTTGTATACATATGTTTGATCAATTATAAAATTCCTAGGTATCTCGGAAGTCCTAGACAAAAGAGTGTTAAAAATCCAAGTTGCACATAGTTCCACCATCATTATCACCTCACAATATTCGTTTTGATAAAATTGGTGTAGGTATCGTGTTCCAACCTTAAATGGCAGAAGCCTAAAGTTTCGTAGTGCTGTTCAGAAAAGCCTATCGTCAATGTAGAATGGTAACTAAACTACTACATTTTTCCGGTAAAACATGTGGGAAAAGAACAAACTCCAACTGCAGCTTTCTAATTGGAGAATTTACCATGCCAAGACCTTTGGGCATACATTAAAATGCTTTGCTATATCCAATTGTTCTTCATTATTTGAAAAATCAATGGAAGCCATGTTCTTATTTTCAAGGTCCACATCAAAAATTATTGTCACCAACCCCAAAGTTTTCACCATAATCAGAAAACTTTCGAGAATTAAATTATTTTCCTATGCATCCAAACCAAAAACTACGAACAATCTCTCCAAGTTTCCCACGGCATCATCGTCTCTAGATGTGCCAACATGACTGTCGTGTTGATCTAGTGGAATATTTTGCTACCAAAACAATTTTTTCCTCCAGCGATTCCTAAATTAGCCTCAGCGCCAGATCAGCAACAAGAAAATTGCTTTCATTAAGTGTCGAACTTTGCATACCATTTCCTTCAACGGCTATGAAAATGGTCCAGTTGTGATTTGGACAAAAATAGTAAATTGAAGTTCAGGTCCATTTGCATGCTAAACATCGGCTTTTACACAGCCTCATATACCAAGGGGATATATATTGTCTATATCACTATTTTGTGGATATAAAATGGGCAGCATAGTAGGGTAAAGACTAGTTAAGGCACTCAAGCACAAGAAAAATAGTCGTTACCTATAGAGTACCTCCTCCGCCAGCTTGTTCACCATCATCGGACATACTGAAAACTGTCCACGGAGCAGATTAATTCCATTGGAAGTCAACAACTTTATCCCTGTAAGTTAATCATAAAAATCATAAATTGTGTTGAGAAGAAAAGATTAGGACGGTTGAACAGTAAACTACCTGAAGGTATGGGCTTGGACACAGTTGACAATCATAAGACAACCACAGATATAAACACTACAAAAATTGATTGGTCTACAGATTTAGTTGTCCCAGATGAGAATGGACAAAGGAGAAAAAATAATGATGAATTTAGGACCTGAGCCTGGTATGTTTAAAGAATAAGCCAGGCGGAGAATTTGAACTTCCTTTTACAGCATGGTCCTTCATTTAGCCAATCTATTTCATGAATAATCATTTCAGGCAGTAAAAACTAAGTAGATCTATTGAACAATGGTAACTCTCCACTCCAAGTGAGTCATAAGCTTCTCCCATAATATTCAAGGAAATTTAGAACTTCATGCTTTCATAAATTTCGTCAAGGGTATAATTTTTGCACAGAGGTGAGAAAGAATAAAGTAAGTGATTTGGAATAGCCAGTGAAACCGCACCTTTCCATAATCCCAGATATTCAAGATACCATCCTCTGAGGCAGACGGATGACCTGTCTGGAGACCACCTTTCCATGTTTGACACCAGGACGCACAGGATAGCATCACTACGGCCTTTAAATATGTGCATGGGGGATCCAATTCCTCCAGAAGTAAGTTTTCGACAGTCAAACACATAGACATTATTATCTGCGGATTTGAAAGATGCAGAATTTGTCCAATCCCTTACAAGATTCCAAATAAAGCAGTAAGTCAAGTACAACAGAAAATTACAAGTGACTGAATACAACAGCATATTAAGCACAGTTGTGCTACAGCATTATGATCAATGTGATAAAATATCTAGATATCTAATTGTCAACTCTATGAAAGTTCAAAATCTACCCCATTACAATCAGATTTATGTTGTTCTGATTCCAATCAACACTGAAGATAGCACTGTGAGCCTTTTCAACCTGTGAGGAAATAACAAAAAACCACAAAGTACAATAAGATGAAATTTACATAATGAACAGGGGCAATCTCACAGAAATGCAATAACAGATATGGGCATAAACCTTGAAAATGAAAAACAATAATACACGCACAACAAAATGAAAAGACAAAGAAACAGAATAATCTGCATAACATTGTATGCACTACGTAGTTACAGAGAAAATATATTATAAGCATTACACATTCATAGTTAATGTGCCCAGTTGCGGGGTGGCAATGGAAAAAAATATGACAAAAAAATGGGTCTTCATAATAAGGGTAAAAATTTTCTGTCACTGATCATAAGCTTTTCACAAGTGTAAAAAGATGCTCTTAAAATGCTGAAAATATATAGCAAGGTAACCTTAACTTCTAGCATCCCACAGGATAAGCAAGAATTGTTGCCAATGCTACAAAACTCCTGTACACTATCACAAGTTGAAACAAATATAGGTATGGAACATAGCTTCATTTTCACACTATGAACGGAAAGAGTTAGCAACGAAAACAAGCTTCCAAATCATTTATTCATTGACATTTTAACAAGGAACTATAAACTTATGACTTATTGGCTGATAAAATTTCAAAGTCACATCAACTGATTTTCATATTTCTTAGGAATGATATTTGGGGAAATGGTATAAATTTCAATCTCAAATAAATAAGTGCATCTGACTATGACTGTGCCATCTACCTTGAAGGGCAAAACTGAACATCTTCAATGGTATATGCGTGCCATTTGAAAATACCTCGGCTTGAATGGTGGGGCCGTCTGAAGGTTAGCAGTTCACTGAACCACCCCTTAGATCCTGGAGACTTCACAGCTCCCTGATCTGCTGCCAGAGTAGAGACACAGTCATGGATGCTCCATAGAACTACTGGCTTGTCCTTCCTAAAATGCAATTTTCAAAATTAACATTTTGAAACAGATGGTCTAAAACGTTAAGAAAAGCGTGAGGTATAAAAGGAAGAAACAAAGTGATTAGAATAACTTGAGGTTCATCAGATAGTTGCCAATCGAATAAAATCAACAATTTATGAAAGAAATAAAAATTAATTTTCCAAAGCAACTTATACTATTTAAGAAAGTTTCAAAACAGTCCCACACTAAATCAAATTCTATCTAGGCTGAAAAATTACAAAAATATTTTAAAGCCACCTGTGAATAATATGCTCAGATGGATCATTAGATTGAATTCTTTTATTGTTTGATGATAATGCTAAAGTTCACACTTCCACCAAAAAAAAAAAAATGATGAAAAGTAGAAACGAAGAACACAATCTGCATTAAGTTTGTTGCTTAGTAATGTGCCAACTTTATACGCTGGTATTGTCAATCTAAAAGCACCAAATACTACAAAAAAAAATGGTATTTCACTTCTACATTGGAAAGAACCCAAGAGCCAGAGAATTTTTCACATTTCATCGTCTATTTTTTGTCACATGCCCACATATAGGTAAATATTAAAAGCGTTTTTGGGAAAAGAAAAAAAATGTAAATAGCTGTGAAATCTCAAGTAGAACGAAATATGTAGTTTTGGACTTTTTATTTTCATTTTCAATGGATAGAAAAGGTACATTTTCAGTTTTCTAACCACGAGTCCCACAAGGTCAAAGTGAAATTACATTTCTAAACATTCTAAAACATATTTTGAGTCGTCACTATGATTATTAAGCAAGATGTTACAAATTATATTTCTAGAATAGGAAATAAGTATATTTGATTCTTACTTATAGGGATTTAACATAATTAGTTCCTTGCTAATATAGGGTTTGTAACTTGTATATATACCTAAGAGATTGATGAATCCAATAGAGAAATTATTTCATTCCTTTCAATTTTACATGGTATCAGAGCCAATCTGATTTTCTCGAAAAGAAAAAAAAAAATTCTCTTTTTCAGTTCGGTTTAGGGTTTTTGAGTTCGCCTTGTTCCGGCGACATCTGGTCCTCACCGCCGGCATATGAAGGATACCTACCCCCGATCGGCCTTCGACCGGAGCCCCGCCGTCGAACGGCTCTGTCCACACTCCAAGTTGCCGGAATCTGGTTCTTTTTGCTCCATTCTGCTCGCCTCGCCTTCCACGACACATTCTACTACCTGTTTGGGTCAGCATTTGCTAGGTGTGTGATCTATTTGGGAATAAGTTCGATTTTTCCAAGTATTTTTGACTTTCTTGGGGTTTTGTGCTTGTTATTTGGCTGATATTTGAACATATGGAGGAAAAGAAATCTTCTGTTGTGTCTCATATGGTTTCGATAATGTCAAAAATCACGGACCATAAACTTAATCGATCTAATTATTTAAATTGGACAAAACTGTCAGGCTCTATTTGCGGAGTATTGCTATAGATAATCACTTCACTGATGAACTACCTAGTGATGATTCAAAAGCCTCATAGCTAAGAGATGATGCCTGTCTGTTTTTTTAAATACGTAATTCTATTGATAGCGAGGTGGTTGGTTTGATAAATTATTGTGAATTTGTGAAAAAATTGGAGTATTTGGAGCTCGTGTACTCTGGCAAGGGAAATATCAAACACACTTGTAAGTGTGCCAAGTCTTTTATCGTGCAGAAAAAGGTGACAGATCTCTCACTGACTACTTTATGGATTTNTCAGGCTCTATTTGCGGAGTATTGCTATAGATAATCACTTCACTGATGAACTACCTAGTGATGATTCAAAAGCCTCATAGCTAAGAGATGATGCCTGTCTGTTTTTTTAAATACGTAATTCTATTGATAGCGAGGTGGTTGGTTTGATAAATTATTGTGAATTTGTGAAAAAATTGGAGTATTTGGAGCTCGTGTACTCTGGCAAGGGAAATATCAAACACACTTGTAAGTGTGCCAAGTCTTTTATCGTGCAGAAAAAGGTGACAGATCTCTCACTGACTACTTTATGGATTTTAAGAAGACTCATTAGGAACTTGATACGTTGCTTCCATTCAGTACCAAAGTGAAAACTTAGCAAGCTCAGAGAGAAAAGATGGCGATTATGAGTTTCTTGGCTGGTCTTCCTTCTAAGTTTGAGACTGCTAAATCTCAAATTCTTTCTAGCCCTGAGATATCCTCTGTGGAAGAAGTCTTTAGTAGGGTACTCCGCACAGAAAATTCAGCTTCTGCTCATCCTAATAGTGCTCTTGTTAGCAGCACATCTGAATCTGGGAAACAGCCATATAGAAGTGGAAATAAAGGGGAAAACTCAAGTAGTTATGATCGAAATTTTGGTACACGATAGGATTCGGGAGGTGTTGTCTGTTACTATTGTCATAAGCCAGGGCATGTGAAGAGAGACTGTAGAAAGTTGTAGCGCAAGAATCCTTTGAACCAATCGCCCATGTTGCCTCTACTATTTATGCTTCCAAGCCCATCCTAATATCTGCAGATGAGTATGCCAAGTTCTCACAGTATTAGGAATCTCTAAAAGCTTCATCTATTCCTATTACTGCAATTGCTGATTCAGGTAAAATGAATACGTCTTGTTTCCTCATCCTCCAAATGGGTCATTGATTCTGGTGCCATAAATCACATGACAGGTAATTCTAGTCTATTTTCTTCTTCTTCAGTCACATGCCTCGAGTTCTACAGTCACATCAGCAGATGGGTCTAAATCTCATGAGATGTTCTCGGGTCTGGCACAATTATTCCAACACCTACAATTCCTTTGCATTCTGTTTTAAGTCTACGTAACTTATCTTTTAATTTAGTCTCTGTAAGTAAACTCACTCGTTCTTTTAACTGTAGATCTCATTCTATCCTAATTTGTCTATTTCAGGATCTTATGACGAAAAACATTATTGGTAAAGAACATGAGCTGGAGGCCTCTACATCCTTGATACACATACCACAGTCTGTTGCTTGTTCTGGAGTTGTGACCCCTTTCGAAGCACATTGTCGGCTCGGTCATCCTTCGATATCTATGTTAAAGAAACTTTATCCTCAATTTTCCATTCTGTCTTCATTAGATTGTGAGTCTCGTCAATTCGCCAAACATCATCGTTTGAGTTCTAGTCTCAGAGTCAATAAAAGAGCTAGTGCGTCTTTTGAATTAGTTCACTCTAATGTTTGGGGTCCTTGTCCCGTTGTGTCTAAAGTTGGGTTTAAATATTTTGTTACCTTTGTTGACGATTATTCTTGAATGACATGGTTATTTTTAATGAAAAATCGTTCAGAATTATTCTCTAATTTTACAGCTTCTTGTGCTGAAATCAATACTCAATTTAATGTGGCCGTACANGTCTCGTCAATTCGCCAAACATCATCGTTTGAGTTCTAGTCTTAGAGTCAATAAAAGAGCTAGTGCTTCTTTTGAATTAGTTCACTCTAATGTTTGGGGTCCTTGTCCCGTTGTGTCTAAAGTTGGGTTTAAATATTTTGTTACCTTTGTTGACGATTATTCTTGAATGACAGTTATTTTTAATGAAAAATCGTTCAAAATAATTCTCATTTTACAGCTTTTTTTTTGCTAAAATCAAAACTCAATTTAATGTGCCCGTACAAATTTTGAGAAGTGATAATGTTAAGGAATATCTATCAGAATACTTCCAAAATTATATTGTTTAACGTGGCATTATTCATCAAACTTCTTGTGTCGATACACCATCTCAGAATGAAGTTGCTGAAAAAAAATCGACATCGTCTTGAAATTGCCAGAGCTTTGTTATTTCAAATGCAAGT
>CAIGRL010158830.1:0-13396 GCA_903798325.1 Fraxinus xanthoxyloides | reverse complement strand
TTTCTTCATCTCAAAGTTCTTTTCAAAGCAAAACTTCCAATAGAGTTTCTAAATAGAATTTCAACTTAAATAAGAGTCGAATAGCATTCCAAATTGAATTTCTTTTGACGTGCACTTCAATTAGAATTCTTTAATTACTTCAACAAAGAATTCGAGTCACACTCAAATTCTAACACATGAGATACACAACATTTCATCAACTTTTTATCAAAATGTACTAAAAGTTTGATTTTTAATCTCTACAAAACTGGGACTAATTTTGTTTATTATTATAATCTTTTAACATATTAAATACATACTCTTGTTTAACTATAGAAGTGAATTAGACGTCCTAGTTTGATTTGTTGTGACATGTCGTCAAAAAGTCCAATGCAGACATCACCTAACTAGATTGGGTCGAGCCACTTTGCCACTTTGCCACTTAAGCTAGGTCATGTTGGACTCGACTTTAGGACTGCTTGTAAGCTTGTCGATCTGAGAAAAACATGTCGAACCTTCTTTACATTTTTACCTTCACTTTTGACGCTTCTATTGCCAAGTACGGGGGATTAGGACTATAAATTTTGAACCCAATTAGGAGTATTTGCTTTAAACAATGCGAATAATGCTGTCGTTCAGAGTTTTAACCTACAAATTGAGTATCTAAAAAGGCCCCAAAAGAGAAAAATGGAATCGAATTTTGTCTCCAATGCAAACAAAATTGAAATTATATGGGCGCCCAGCAAATTGATTATAAAATTTAAAATGTAGAATATACTTTTTGCCATTATTTATATTTAGTTATTTTATTTATATATATTAAAGGAAGGTTTAGGTTCAACTAAAAGTGAATTGAATTACAATAAAATAGTTATGGCCCATACGAGTCGGCTTGTGCGGGCAAAAAAAATTATGACCTTCAAGAATAATAGACACAATCTGTGTAGTAAAACTTTAAATTTTATTTCTTACTAATACTGTCTAGTACTGTACAATATGTTTTACAAACTAAACATTGACTTGCACAAAAAAGTGTACTCAATAGGTACACATTACAGAAGATACAAGTATTTTCAATAGTGTCAAAACTTCTTTTCATGGTTTTGTTTTCCAGTGGGTTGCGTTCTAATCCACGCTCGTGAACAGGATGGACACCAGTGAAATTATCTCGACACCTCCCGNAAATAGTTATGGCCCATACGAGTCGGCTTGTGCGGGCAAAAAAAATTATGACCTTCAAGAATAATAGACACAATCTGTGTAGTAAAACTTTAAATTTTATTTCTTACTAATACTGTCTAGTACTGTACAATATGTTTTACAAACTAAACATTGACTTGCACAAAAAAGTGTACTCAATAGGTACACATTACAGAAGATACAAATATTTTCAATAGTGTCAAAACTTCTTTTCATGGTTTTGTTTTCCAGTGGGTTGCGTTCTAATCCACGCTCGTGAACAGGATGGACACCAGTGAAATTATCTCGACACCTCCCGGATTGATGGAAATCTTCAAAACATCTGTAAACTGCATCAGTTCATGCTGCTAAGCATAGGGTATAAAATCTTCGCTCGAAATGGCTATCTAATATTCTCTACCAAACATGCCAGAAGTGTATCCTTGGACACTTTCATCTACTTAGATGTTTGATGCTAATTAATTGAACCAGAAATTCAGACTTCGAGAGGGGCAATATGTTTCTGCAAACTTGCATAACTCGAGCCACGGTTTAGGCTGCGATCTTCTGAACGAAAATGCTCTTTGAAATACGTCTTCCAACTGGATAGCTCTTTACTTTTCCTCATCAAATCTAGGCAGCCCCAGCTTCCTCGTAAAAGCAAAAGAACCTATAATCACACGGATCACTAATCAATAGGATTAAGGCTTGCAGACTTGTAATATCAGGATATTGTTTTTTCCATGAATAAAATCTTTACGTCTGTTAAATGTCTACCGGACATTCTTGAATTAGATAGTCCCGACCGCCCATAAGCAATGTTATAACTGCACATACCTGACTCATCGTAGGACGTTGAACAGAAGATTCTTTCACACATAAAGAAGCAGCCAAAATCATGAGATTCATTTGTTGTAAGTTGTAGTCATCGTCCAGCGCAGGATCCACAAGCTCCCTAATTTTGTTCTGCTTTATCAGAGGTTTTGCCTAGAAACAAGTAAACAGGAAAATAAAATTTTCTGATGCCATCCAGCAGCAAATATAGCAACTCAACTCAAATCAGATTGGACGGAAGATTCATACCCACATAACAAGGCTTTGTTGTGAGCAATCGAGTGCTCGACGCCCAGTGATAAGTTCCAACAGAAGCACACCAAAGGCAAAAACATCAGTTTTTTCATCTACTATGCCATGCATCAAGAATTCAGGAGCTAAATAACTGCAAAGAGACGAGGAAATTAGAAGCAGAATCTTGAATGGATAGAGAGAAAATAGAGAAATGTTATGTTCTACGTACCCGAAAGTGCCTTCAAATTCAGAAATCGTGAGGTGAGTCCATTGCTCCGGTAGCCATTTTGCAAGCCCATAATCACAAATCTACATTAAAGAAATTTCTGAGTTCCAACCATCCAATAAACTTAAAACATGTCATTTCTTCAGGCTATTTTACTGATATGAAGAAGATTAAACAGATATGACTTAAAGTTCAATTATCCAAATATCAGGTGCATGTGTTCACCAAATCACTAGTATCTAACTTGAAACGTGTTTGGCTGAGCGTAAATTTACTTAAACATACTTTTAAGTAAGTTATGTTTCAAATGGGCTTGGATATGATACTCTTTTCCTAGTTATGAGAAGAAAAAGTCTCTTATTCTGAAGTGGAAGTAGGGGTTACTGTCAAAACCTAATTATTTCCAACTCTTTGACTAACAAAAAAATTATTTAACACCTGAGGCTTGAAGTCCTTAGTGAGCAGTATATTCGCAGACTTGATATCTCTGTGAATGATTCTTCTTTGACCACCCTCGTGGAGATAAAGCAAACCCTTTGCCGTTCCCAGCGCAACCTTGTACCTGATATCCCATTTTAGCTTCTCATCTGAACCTGTTTAGTTTAAAGACGATGGGGAAAATTTGAGAATAAGAATACAAAAGCAATAAGTAATTGATCAGGTGAAGAAAATGGAACCAAGAAAAACTGTCCTAACTGTGAAGCTGAGAAGCCAAACTCCCAAGGGGAGACAAATCGAGGACAAGGTACAGTCCTCCTTCAACCCCATATCCAATCAATTTGGCGGTATTTGGATGGTTTATATGAGCCATTATCCCAAGTTCGGATAAAAAGTTTCTGATTTTCTCATCTGGTGGTCCTTTCATCAGCCGCTTTATCGCAACAAGCTGACCATCCCTCAAACAACCTCTATAAACTTCGGCATAACCACCTTTCCCAATCAAACATTCTGAAAAATAGAAATGCGAAATTAATATTTTGGCAATATCATAAAACGAATCCTATTGCTTCAAAATGCAATGCGAAACAAAAATATGAGGATTTGATTTTCGAACATATTCCTACCTGGTGAAAAATTGTTGGTTGCAATTTGGAGTTTGCAGAAGCTAAAGTTCTTGCAATGAGGCTTGAAATAGTTCAAACTAGTATCCATAACAGGATTAGGTGCTGCACGGACTTCCTCTCTCATGCTACTGCTAAATCTTTTTGATAGGTTGAGAGGATGTAAGGTGGCTAATCGCCTTTTGGATTTAATTCTCAATAATTGAACAAATCCAGCCCATAGAGAAACGGGTTTTCGATCTTTCTCCTTTTCAGATTCCGAAGTGCTCGTTCTAGGGGAATTTGTGTCGGATTCTATACTCCTCAAGTAGTCCTCAAGAACCGTATCTGGGGAATAAACGTCCTCTGTCTCTTTCTCCATGTTTCAAAATATCAAAACTACATAAAACAGCAAACAACATCTAATAGAGAGATGCAATATTTTAATTCAATAGAAACAGATTAATAAATTCAGATTGAGAACAAATCATTTATTTTGCCAATCAAAAATTGCGAATTACCCACAAATGTTGCCGTCAATGAAAACAGTACTAATCAAAGACCAAGAGCAGATAAAAAAAATTAAAAAAAATAGCAAAATGACCCAAAATTTCAAAGTTCAAAAACATAAACGAGGAATTGGCCCACGACATGACAAATGACAATCCAGTATTGGGGATTAGACCATACGAAAGAAGAAAATAAATTAAAATCTTATCATCGTCAAGTCCAATACTAATGTGGTGAAAATATATTCCCTGTAGGAATAACAGAATACAGAAACCTAAGACAATCAATTCCTTTCTTGAAAAGTTTTAACATTAGGAAACACGAAAGTTTAGTAGAGTATAAAAGAAGAGAAATCAAGAAAATATGACAAGAAATAACGGATAACTTCATTGAAAATTAAACAAAAGTTGTGCAGAAATTCCATTCACTGTCTATTATATCTCAAAAAACGTCAAAAGATAAACGCAAGAACAGAAGAAAATTAGACAAGAACAGTAAATTTATGGGTTAAGACATACCAGTAATACTAAGAAGCTGTCAGTTGTTGAAGGTTGTCCTATCGAGAGATAATATAGTGAGAGAAACTTGGACGATTTGAAGGAAGAATTTGTTGGGTTTTATGGAAGAAATTCTACTGTTTTGTGTTTGCAGAGTTTAGCGCTCAAAAAACGTGGAACTTCATCGACAAGCTGCTGAGGAAGAATTAAAAGGATGCTGAGAATATGTGCTATGTACCAATTTTTTTAAATTTTTCTTGGACTTGTTGTCTACGGCGGGCAACGTAGGCTCCTAAAATTCAGTTCTCCGAGTCAACAACGGCGAGTAAGATAACACGTGCCTAATGCTCAAAACTCCATGCCTTTTATTCTGACATTTGTCTGTCTTGGTCAATTTTTTTCTCCCACCTAGATTTTCAACAATTTTGCTAGTAAAAATTAAAATTAAGAGTTGTGCTAGTTTTACGATCGAGGTTGACAATTTCAGTTGACAATCGCTCACATATGAGGTGGATGGGTGATTAATTTTTATTTTTTTTAAACACTTTGGAAGCCGCCACTGTAAGAGGTTGTCAATCGATATTGTCAACCTCGATTGTACAAATGGTGTTTTCCTAAAATTAAAATTGTCAAATATTACTTCACGTTCTTCAATGTTTTCAACCTACCATAATCAATGGCAGAGCTGAGTGGACTTCGATGGGTCCACCGGCCATATTGAATTTTTTTCTTTAATAAATATTTTAGCATTATAAAATTAAGAAAATGGGCAGATATGTTTCTTTACAGCTGAGAAAATGTGAGATAAAATCATAAGATTTTCGACAGTTTGAGTTGTAATTATTAAGTGAGCTTTAATGATTAATTAAAAACAAGCTGATGCCGTAAGCAAATTTCTGTCTGTTTTAAGAGTTTTAATCACTTCATAAATCATTTCAATTAATGATTGCTTTTCCCTAATCACAAACCAAAACGGTCACTTAAAACAACCAATTTTATATTTTTATACTTCTTTCTTTGGATCTTTAAGAAATTAATTTGTTATTTGATGACTTTTTATTGATGACCCTTGCTGCTTATTTTGTTTTATGTCCAAACAATATTGACATAGTTGGTACGTAATACTTTCCTACTTACCTCGCAAACACGTTATACTGGGTTACTATTCTCTTGCACTTTTACTAAGATTTTGAATATTCGGTATCTACACGGTATAAGTATTTTAAGAACGTTTAAAATTAAGTCAATACACGTTACAAATATGATTGTGTAGGTTTTAGGTATTGATAATTTGAAAATAGATACATCGATGCAATTGGATATGATGACTCAGTTAATCGCGTCGAAATTGGATGAATAATATTACTTTTCTAGGTAACTAAACTAAACTCGTCGAAAGCTATCAAATTTGGACTTTTATTATTAAGATGAAAATTGATTTTATTTATGTTTTTCTTGTTTTAATTATTTTTGAGATTTATTTAAATTAGTTTACTAGAGTTTGTCTTTACTTAGAATATTAATTTGGGTTTATTATTTTCCTTGGTCGTTTGAGAGTGTCTCAATTTTTTAATTGTCGGTATTCCTGGCAAATCAACGAATATTTGGTTGTCAAATTCTCAATATACAATTAAATCACGAGTGTTTGAAGTGTTAGTCAACTTCCACGTATTTGCAATGCACCATAAATGCTTTGTAGCTCTAGGAGCTTCACTAACTCGAAAAAATGGTAAATCGAAAGTTCCTATTCATAATAAAATTGGATCACGTGGTTTAGTTGATACAAAAGATTATGTAATTTTTGAAAGATATTAATGTAATAATCACATAAATAGAATAATTTGCTTCAAAAGAATGATAAATTTGAGATACAAAAATACTCGAACATTGCTTGAAATTGTAATTATAAAACCTTCTAATACACTTCAAATTCTTTTGAAAAATGTTTGAGGTATAAATATCAACCAACATGCGATCATTTGGTAAACACTTATATACCTACTGACTGTGCTAAAATATTTACTTCCCAAATTCAATGGTGTAGCTAAAAAATTAATAAAAATCTTAGTCAAAATCAACAATTAAACTCATCATACATTTTATGCACTCACAACTTTTATTAACATTTTTAACCATACGTTTCATCTTTTATCCAAATTTACTAGAATTTTGATTTTTAACTACACTAAACAGTAATGAACTCGAGCATATGAGATAAGGCTGCAATAATATCACTAGAGACTAGCCAATCATTTTTGCCTTATTAAAAGCCTTGTACAATTTGCACTCAGTTGATGGTGATTACAGTTGACTGATTCTTAAACCAGTTCAGAAACCTGTCGACTGAAATATAAGCTCTGATTATTCAAAATTGATATTGAAACCAAACCACTATATTATTTGGATCAAGAAAGTCGAGATACACAGAAACGAAGACCTTTCAAAGCGCGCAATGGTAACCAATCATTCTTAATGAAAACTATACCTTATCTTCTCAGAGAATTATTACATCTATCGCCAGAGTTTACTTCGGGTTGCCTGATGTTTCATTAACAGCAAAACGATGTTCTTGTTCCTACTTTCCATAAAAAAAAACCTATTTGTACAAGTTTCCAGTCCATGTGGGTCAACCAGCGTCAGCAGCCGTCTCCTCCTGAATAATGCATATCAGTAATATTTCGTCCACTTATTCTGAGATAATTGATAAAATCAAGAAAATGGCAGATGGTACCTGGTTGTTATCACGCAACATTCTCTTTGAAGCTTTTTGTCAGCCAAATCGCGGTTTCTCTAGGAGAAACCTTTTCATGTCCAAATGGCTTCAGCAGCACTGAAAGTTCGTCAAAGCGTTTTTGCTGCAAGAGTTGCGCACTAAACTCAAGCAATCCTTCTAAGGCATTGGAACGCTGCAGGTACGAAGAAGTGTCAAACTTGTGCTGCTGGGGATTTGAAGAAGAATGAGTAGAACCTCCGCTTGCTGGGATGTGCTCCGAACATTCGCTTCCATTTTGTGGAACCCCATAAGCAGTGCCAGCCCCTGCAGTATGAGGCCCGACAAAAGCTTTATTAAGTATCTGGACTGTACATTTGTCTTTTGTGATTGAAGGATCACTGCTATATGATGAGGTAGAAGAGCACTGAGCAGACGTTGACGAAGCTCGGCAGATAGGGAATAAAATATCTTCAGATGAAGCCAAAGGAAACTCAACCATTTTATCGATTCGAGGAGCATTGACAGAGACATCTGGGGACTCCACACTGCAAAGGAAACCAACAGCGTGTTTGTAAGGTGTCCCTGTTGACAATAGAATAGATGCTCTGCTTGATTGGGACGGTTTTCTATCCAGTGTATGTGACACGGGAAGCTGCATACGCAAGCAAAAGTAATTAGTAATATAAAAATTATTAGGTCTCTTATACAGTATTCCAGCACTAGTGTCTTTTACTTTTTCCAGGGTCCAGTTTTAAGGATAATAGTGATTGAATGAGATTGATATAACGAACCAATTCACGAGTTGAACCACAGTTGGATATCTTCGTTGGAGTTATCTGTCTCATCGGAGTGGCAGAAGCCTGTGTTGAATTCACTCTTGGACTTTTGACAGCACTTGATAATTTAGTGGTCACCGAATTCTTCACACCCGTAAATTCATTGTCACTATCAGCAGACAATTCTGAGAAACTTCGATCGAAACGGCTCGAAAAATTTCGTGCTGTGGGAGAAGAACATGGATAGTCCAGTTCATTCCCTGATATACTAGGATTCAAGGCCCTATTGTTGCCAAATGATTGCCTTTTCTCCATTTTATCTCTGTCAGTAAGCATGGGAACAGCTTTGGGCTCGATGAATATTGTTTTCTTCACATAATTGGCATCAGATGATTGGATGGGAAATGTAGGGTGCCTAGGGACATTAGACTTAAGATGGATATTCAGGATGTAGGGTCGAAGGTGAGGATGCTTGAGCAAATCTGCAGCCTGGAAGCAAAAATAAAAATATAATTAGTAAGATGACCATAGCAATGCCCACAAAATTTGATGTAGAAACCCAAATCTGAAAAAAAACCACGGTCAGAGGTGAAGAATTCACTATAATCGATAGTAAGGAGTTACAAATATGTTATACGAATTTTTATCCCACAAAACTCTCAACCTGATCTTTCTATCATGCGAGTCTCTCTCTAGATTCCCTTGGATCACTATTTGAGCCGATCAAATAAATAGGTAGAATCCCTATCATACTTGGTAGGGCGGACATGGGTCGGGTCGGTTCGATTCAATTCTCTTCAGTACCGAATCGACCCAAAATTTTCGGGTATTTAATAAATGGAACCGTCGGGTCTAAATATAATTATGTAACCGTTCAGGTTCGGTTTGGTTCCATTCCGTTCCATTCCATATTTAAATTTTTTAACATTTATAACAACACTACATAAATACAACTAATGATATGTTCATTCGTAACTTTTACTAATTAACGTAGCACAATTTAAAAACATATAAATAATAAACTGTCCAATAAGATTAATTCAATGTATACAAATACCAAAAAGTAGATACTAATATTAAAACATTGGTGATGCATATCAATAATTCATTTGCTTCAAGCAACCCGCATAAAGAAAATAAAATAGAAACTAAAAATTATAAAAATAAAATATTTTTGAGTATTGGTAATACTTACCAACTATTTGATTTAATCAGTAGCTATCGCCGCCAGTGAAATGAAAGAGCTTTAAAATCGTTTTGGGAATGGTGATGTAGGTTTTAAAATTATTAAATGATTTGGGTTTATACAGGAGTAGGCGTTGTTTACCAAATGAAATTGGAATGGAAATGAGAATGATAATGCCCAAATGTTGGGCTAACAAAAAATTAATTTGACTGGACTTGACTAGTTTGTTTAATTACTTTGCAAATTTTTTGAGAAAAAATTAAAATAATATAATTAATTCAATATAAAAAATTAAAAAAATTATTTAAATTCAGTTATTGGTCTAAAACCGACCCAAACCCATCGGTTCTCGATTCAGATACCCGTTCGGGTATTTAACTTATGAATAACCGGTCAGTTTGGTTCGGGAGTTTTGTCCAGCCTTAATATTAGGAAAATATAACACAAATAAGAGTCTAATATAAGGTGAAATCCTATTATAATAGGTAAAATCAATAATGGAGTATTTGAATTGAAATATAAGTCAAAAGAGATAATGTACATACACTTGGTCTAAGTTCTGGAATTTTTCTCAGCATACTCTTGATGAGCCCCCGACTAGAGAAAAGATGTGAAAAAAAAAATGTCAGTATAGTAAATAGGGTACTTGTATCCAAAAACAACACAAAGTGCATGGTTAGTACACCGTACTGAACAGTATTATGAATAAGATTTTTGTTTCTTTTTATTCCTTAATAATGTTCTCTGCTATCCAATTATAGTTACCAAACATGTCAAAAGTGAATGGATGACAATTAATAGCAGTCTTCAGTTGTGTGAATAAGATTAAGAACTCACAATGCACCAGAATACATAGTTGGCAGCGGAGACACAATTGATTTATTTATTTTGTTGATCAGACCTTGTATATCCTGCTCGAGAAGCAAATATTTGAAATCAGTAGCACACAGCAATACATACTAAACAAGACAAACTAATAATCACTTATTTCCCGATGCATGAGACTTATTAACTTGACTTGAACTACTAGGTTTCCATGAAAAAAAGCAAACCGGTATAATTCAGTATGCAAGGAAATAAAGCCTTCGAAATATGTATTATACTGTTCATAATGTAAGGTAAGATATGTTCTTCTGCACGAGTCATAGAGTTCTCAAAATGTTTACGACATTAATGGCGACAAATATTCGCATCCTACCTAAAAACTAACATGCATATATACTAGCTTCTAATTGATAAAAGAAAAAAATGCACTATTGGTCTCCAACATATTGTCTTAGTAGCACGCGAGTCTTCAATCTTTAAAAAGGATCAAGTTGGTCCTCAACCTTACGTCGTAATCGCACAATCAATCCTCAATGATAAAAACTATCAAAATCTATGATAAGTCGTAACTTGACCCTCGTACGTCCAACGTTATGAAACTAAATTTTGTCTCTCAACTTGGAATGCTGTCACAAATTTGAAGTGAGGCATGTTTCCGCAAAGGCCATGCGACAATTTAATTGAGATATGAACACTTACCAATAATCGGGAACTAATTGTGCAGCTATATTTGAAGATTGAGCACAAAAGTTGCTCAATTTTAGAGGTTAGAACAAACTTGCTACTCGAGCAATAGGTTGAGGACCAATGCTGCAAGTTAACCTTCACGATACTCTAATCTTAAGCCTACAGATGCCAAGCTAGACTTACAAAGGCTTTAAATGCAGGTTTATGAGCAGTCATTTCATATATACAGCAGCCTGGATAAGACATTTCAAGAATTTGTTAATATTTGGAAAAGTAATCGAGTTTAGTTAGATGTACAAGTTCAAACTGTTAAGAAAGTTACCCAAAGACCAGATATCAGACTTGGAGCCATAAGGTATATCAGCAAGAAGCTCCGGGCACATGTAACTTGGAGTACCCACCACCTACAACCAGAGCAGATACAGAGGAAGTAATTAAATGTGCTAAAAAAATGCAAAAAATATGCTGTGCTATAGCCATGATACTTACAGAGGAAGCAAGATCATCTGAAGCCAATACTTTTGCAAGACCAAAATCACCTGAAATCAACGTAATAATATTTGAGATATAAGATGTGTTGAACATTTGGAATGAGTAATTTGTGACTTAAAACTTGAGAAATTATACGTGCATAACAAAAAAAGTCATTTACCTAGACGTATGTCTTGTTCTTTCGTCAGAAATATATTTGAACACTGAAGAAAATGAATAAAATAAGCAAAATCACACTTTCAACATACCAGATGAATAGAAACTGTTCTTATTTCACAAATTGTGATAAGAAAAGAAAAGAAAATGACACGACACGACACGACAGACCTTGACATCGCGATGAAGTATGTGGTTATTGTGCAAGTAATCCAGTGCCATCAATAGTTGAACTACCCATTTGCAAATCCTCTGCTCCACCGTCGATGTTCACATGTTAAAGGTAACAGATTTGAAATCAGGAAATCAAGTTCAATATAAAATAGAGAAGTATAGATGGGAAAAGAGAGCATAAAACTAGGTAATCAGACAACCTCCTCCGGGAAATGAACGCCATTTGCCTTTTTAATAGTCTCTGCCCTATAAAAAGAAATGATTATGCACAAGGTTCAGATTAAATCAATATAAAAATTAGGAAAAGCGGTACATGTACTAATCTTTGGTCATTTTAAGAAATTATTCCTCAGATACAAATGACTGGATAAACTTCACAACTTAAAACATTTACCAAAGATACAGAAAAATATTTTCAACGGCAGGAAAAGCACTTTGGAGACATCCTGGGGGAAAGAGATGTGTGGTATGACTAATATTTTCAAGTAACAAGTTCTCCAAAGAAAAAGCTTACATATCGCCTCCTTCACAATAACCAATCACGATGCACACATAGCAACCCTGAAAGTAAGAGCATTCATTTATCAATAGGAGGATAAAACAAACCAAGTGACCTTACAAATTCCTCAAAAGATACAATCAGTTTCCAATATTGAAAAATCACAAGGCTTCAACAGATTATATTACTAAATATAATGGCCAAAAACCTCCCAATGATCTTGACTAGAAGACAAGGAAAGTACTCTACCCTCACATCATGATAAAATGACACCAATTTCTGGTCATAATGGTTCTTATTAGATATGTACACACCTTTTCCACCCAGCAATCCTTGTATTCCACAATATATGGATTCTGCACTTTAGAAATAAGCTCCATCTGCATAGGGAGAAAAAAGCAACGACGAAAGAAGAATTATATACCAGAGAATTCTTTTTTATTAGCTAAATCCACGCCAGTAAAACATAAACTTCATATAAGTAACCATTTGGCGAGAAGGAAAATTGTTTCACCATATTTCACCAGAATCTTCCAAAAAAATTTGTAACTCAATCAGCAATTGCCATGATTTCCTATAAAAGTGAACCCGAAGGCCGAAAGTCACAATTCACTTGCACGTACCTCAAGTGCATCATTTTAGCTATGACAACATCATACTTCTACTTAAAAGATTAGCCAATCAAACAATTATATAATGCCTTGCTATAAATTAAAGGCACAACGAACCCGCTCATTTCATTCTTAAAAAAGAGGACAAATTAAGTACTCACTTCCTGATGTGCAGATCTGCGAGTTCTATCAGTCTGTCTAGCAAGACGGATTTTCTTCATGACATACCTAAGAGTGAAAAGGAAATTACAAGTCAGTAATCAAGAATATGAACATAAATAATGGTCCATAAACTAAACTATCATTTACCACGGCCCAATAACTTAAGCAACATCATGAAGCAAAAGACATAAATAACAGTGCAAAATTGAACGTTTCTTTACTTCTTCTTTTCGTGTTTATGCCTCACGAGTAGTGCACAACCAAAAGAACCTCTAGCAATCTGCTCCAATATCTCATAGTTCTCCATTTTGTGCACTTTCGTCTAACTACCTAGCTATATGATATCCTCCAAGAAGCAAGAAAACAAAAGTAGCCCACTTGCAGATGCAAAACTCGTATCAAGATTATTTGCACATACATACATCAATGAGAGAAGAAAATGAGCCCAACGATCAAAGATAAAAATACAGATAGTTCAGATTTCAATCCTCTTTTACCAGAAAGCCAAAAGAAACAAGACAGTACTAAGATGCAATATCTTTCTCGATAGCAACATAAGAAATCCCCCTACCTCACGGTCCTCACCTCCCCACCTACACATCCCCCCCACCCACCA
>CAIGRL010158828.1:0-10924 GCA_903798325.1 Fraxinus xanthoxyloides | reverse complement strand
TTTATTTTCTGTTTTTTTTTTTTTTTCTCGGCAACAGAAAATGATATAAAATCGGAGGAAAAGGATTACACTGTTTGTATTTCTTCAAGTCCCTTTGTGACTCAACAATGTTCATTGTCACATGTTGGGAAATTGAGGTTCTAAGAAAAGAATTATTTTCTTTCTGATTTTGAGAATGCTGGAGTGCAGAGTTGTATGTTTTACTATAGCTTTGAAGCAAAAATAAAATTTGATAACGGCATGTTTAATGTTGGAGAAAAATAACATCGTTGATACATTACGAGATAATTCCATTGTCCTGTCCTATAAATGGTTGTGTCTAATACCCAACACTTCGTAGCTCCAATTATGTTTCAAAATGTGGAATCATTGTAAATTCTCCGAGTACAATGTTTAATTTGTTTTGGTTGTGTATATTTGTTAAAGCAATATGCAATTCGATGATATAAATGCAATCATTTCACTATTTTTTTTCCCAACTAGCATGATACATTTGAACTAGATTTTCTTGCTCGGGTAGACACAAACAAAACAAAAAATGTTAAATGTTATGCATTGCTAGTGACTTCGACCCTTTCGAGTTGCAATGCATTACTTGGTTACTCAGTTTAGCGGTATCAAAAACCTTGGACGAATAAAAAATGATATAGAGTGTGAAGGGGGACGACGAGAGAGAAATATATACCCTCTGAATTGAAACTCTCTAGGATTTGCAAATAGCTATCTCTGTAACTCCATGAAAACATCTGGTCACTTGCTAGTCACCATCCTTTACCCCCACCTTTTACAATTGACGACGTAGATTTATTTGATCCTACGGAAGAGACCAACCCTTTACACTATACAATCTTTAACAGAGTAATTCATCTATTTCCTTTCTCTTCCATGTCATCATTATGTACACTATTATATACAACTAGCATTACTCATTTTCGATTGTGTTACTTGTACATAATGATTTAAATATACATGATGTTGTAAGATAAGATTATGTCACAATTTCATCAACCAAAAAATTAAATAAATAAATTTTTTTCACTTTCTTTTTGACACGTCTCATCTGTATGTAAATCATTATATAATTTATTATGTACAAATAACATTATTCTATGTATTAAACAATTTCAATCGGTGGATTGTTGTTATATGCGTCTAAAAACCTAGTCCATGGAACATTCTATTCTCTAAAAAATTCCACATGATTGTTGGGTGTCAGGATTCACCAATTAGAATTAGAATTACATTTGTTTACTAACCTCCCAGTATGGATGAACATTGTTGCACTTACAGCCATTAGAGGGCTATAAATTTTACAGCCCTCTCTAATTAGTGTGAGGCCCACTAATTAATTAAATAGTGTTCATATCGTGCAGACTTTGCTTGCACGCCTTCAAGTGCAGGTATGTCTACTAGAGTTATCATACTACACCCGATTGCTTACCTGGTCACTAGGTGAGTCATTGGTTCAACTAACAAGTCGTTGGGACTTAATTCTAATTATAAATGCTTCTTAAGAAAAAAACTAAGTTATATGTATAATCTATTTACACATGATACATGATGGATGCGTTGACACAATTTTCAAAAAATTATTGACACAACACATCGTCGACAGGTTGATTAATTTTTTTTTAAATTCTTCATTTATATAATATAAATTTAATTTAATACTTGTTATTAATCTTTCTTTTTGAAATCTTATAAATATGAATACCAATTTATTATTTTTACTAATAATTTTGAGTTAAAAATATATAATATTTTTATTAAAAAATGAAAATGTTTATGGTAGAGTATCGGTATCGACACGTGTAGATCACGGACACACTATATTGGCTGAAAGTCCGTGTTACACAGTGTATAATCTTTTGTCCTTTTTTTCTTATAATATATAATTTTTTTTGCTCAAATCATAAACAAGACCTCCCGCTAGCACATTGATAAGTTTCATGCCTACACCTGGGGTTCAGATCTCCATCAGCAATAATAATGTTAAGTTTTGCTTTGGTAATTAACCAGTTCGCACTTGAAACAAATCCAATTTTCTATCAAACCATTCCATTTCTAGTCGTTCTTCACAAGTTCGTTTGCCCAGCAGTCCTTTTGGTGAGATACAGACCAGTGTCTGTGATGGTGTTTACATTTGCGAGTCTCAAACCCATCATAGCTGTTGTTTAACAACAGACAAGGGTTTATTTATGCACACTGGGACATACTCATGAGTTAATTAAATCACTCATCGCTAACATTTAGGTTCGATTAACATTACCCATCCATCACCCTTTTTGATTCCATCCATCCACTTGGACAAAAAATTACACGTGGCATATGACAATCCTATGTGGCTGTTGAAAATTGACACAGGCAAAAATCCTTTATTTTATACATTCCTAAGTGGTGCTGGAAGAGGATATAGATAATTAGGATACAGAAGAAGCAGCAGCAGCCATAATTGTTTTCTTGATGCACACGCACCCTAATTATGGTCTCTATACATGAACTTCTTGCAAACCTACTCCTCTCTTTCTCTGCCTCGTGATTTTCACAACGGTGTGAAAAAGGTAAAACTCATTTGCAAACAAGCAAATAGAATTTTGCGGGGATTAGTTACAATCCCATATCTCAAGACTAAGAATTTCAGGCCCAGTTTTTGTTCTTTATCAAGAAATTTTCCTTTATTTTCTTAGGTTTTCTCCTATCCATTTAGTGCAAGTCTCTTTGTAATTGTGCAAGACGGCAACTTTATCATCTGGGCTCTGTTTGTATCTCAAGTTTTCAAATGACAAGTATCTCTAATTTTGAAGATTAGGGGTGGACATTGTTCCATTTGATTCTGTTTTTATTCCAAAAGAACCGAACATGAACCATTGGTTTTTTTTTTAATAATGGAATCAAATGATTTTTTTAAGATACTGAAACGTTCGATTCTGCTTATGTTTCATTTTTAGAATTTTTGAGTTAGTAATACATACCTAAATAAAAAAAAAAAAAAATAAGCATCAAACATTGTTCAACTTATCAATCATAAAGATCACAAAAGTACAAACTAACAAACAAAATATAGTCATAATTTGAATACAGGAATTAATTTTTATTTCCATACAAAAGATTATTTAATAAATAATAGCAATGATTCACTAAATAAATTGTAACAATTTTGGCGACACACCCCCACAATAGAGAATGAATTGTACTTAAATTTTACATCCAATTTTACAGACAACCATTAACCGTTCAATACTCCATAAATGTTTATTGTATTTTCCTTTTTTTTTTTGTTAAGAACATAAATGATTCATCAAACAATCAAAGTATTAAAAATAAAAAAAATAAAAAAATTCAAGGTTTCTTAAGTGACTAACCAATTTTATTTATCCATCTTTAAAGAGTCTCCTCCACTTAATGATGAAATGTGATGTGTAAATTGAAAAGAAATGGAGGAGAAATGATTCAAGTGAATACAAAAGTAAGGTGCATAATTAATTAGCTATCTCCAATTATCCAGAATCGACTAAGTTTGGTTAACCGAACCAGAACCTGAAATAGTTTTCGATTTAAAGAATCGAACCCATTAATTTTTTCGGTGGAACAGAACCAAACCGCTTGATTTGGTTGGTTCTGTTCGGTTCGATTTGGTCTCGACATTTTGTCCACCTCTATTGAAGATTGAATTCTTTTTCTTTTCTTTTATACGGTTGCAGCTTTGATGGCTATAAAAAGTGATTTACACTGGTAGTGGAGGAGATGCATATGAAAGCCCAAAGGCTGGGGGTAAATAGCCCATCAAACACTATGGTTGGTGGTGGAGAAGAATGGCAGTACACTAGTGGTGGTAGAGGCAGAAAGTTGCAGCGATAATGTGATAAGGCAGAGGAGGTGGAGGTGATAGCGGGGATGATGATAGTGGAGAACGATTCTTCCAATTTTTAACAGAGATCGTGTTTGCTGGAATTTGTTTTGTCCATGTGTCAATTTTTAACACCGTTAGTAGCATGTGTAGTTTTTTACTGCTCGAACCAATGTCTTTAAAGACGGTCAATTGCAACACCAAAAGCGTATATCGGCAAGAAACTTAACTTAAAACATGCAAAAGCAGAGTATTTAATCTTATGGAACATGGATCTAGCATTTGCTTATTCATGATGTAATTGTAGACTTCTACACATTTCAAACACCCACAAATACTTTTAGGTAAAAACGTGATTCCAAATACGAGAAAACCAACAATCAAATGAAGTTTGGTTTGGTTTGGTCTGGTCTACCATTATCCGAATTTTCATACAACAGTACCTAACCTTCAATCAAAACTTAATTTAAATCCAAAATTCCGAACGCATACTACCAACAGTAAACATAAAGACTGTAATGACATAATCAGAGCTACCAGAATTTCAACGGTAAGATTTCTGGAACCTAGCACGAGCTCCACGGCCACCAAACTTCTTCGGCTCACAGCGACGTGGATCAGCCACAAGCAAAGTCCGGTCGTATCTAACAAGGATGTCCTTAATCTCCTTCTTTGACTGTTCGTCTACGTATTTCTGGTAAAATGCAACTAGGGCTTTGGCAATTGACTGGCGGATGGCGTAGATCTGGGAGGTGTGACCACCGCCCTTGACGCGGATGCGCATGTCCACTCCGGCAAAGCGGTGGCGGCCTAGGAGGAGGATAGGCTCGAACGCCTTGTAACGGAGGATCTCCGGCTGGACCAGCTCGATTGGGACGCCATTGATCTTGATCAATCCGCGTCCCCGCTTGCAGTGGGTCACGGCCACCGCCGTCTTCTTCCGTCCAAAGCACTGTACGGACTCTATTTTTACCGCCGCCATGGCTGTGTAGAGCGGATGCTAGGCTTTTTCCTCCCTCTATAGATTTGGAGAAAAGGGTTAGGGTTTTGTACTTTTAAGATGGTTCTTGAAGCCCCAAGTCCTTGGGTTCTAATTCGTGATCTTATATCTTGTCGGGCTATTTTAGATTGACGCTTCTTGGGCTTGAATGGGCTAATGAATTTGAATCCATATCGAGATAATTAGGCCCAATACGGCCCATTAATTAGTAAATTGATTAATACCCTTTCCCTTTTAAACTGTATAATATATGTTGATGAATGCAATTCAACCCTAACCAAACCCTAAATTTGTGATTTATCTCTGCCAATTTAGGGCTATTTTCACGATTCTGGTCAATTATAAGCGGCTTTTTAACTTTTTTGATTAGCCATCGCCAAACCTATCAATATGGGACAATAAATTTGGCGTGTCATAAGAGAAGTTGTGATTCATCAATATAGGTAGAGATCTGTTTTTTGATCAATCCTTTTCTCACGTACAATGGCAGACAATGAGGCTATTGAAGTTATTGGTACGCAAAGATTCTCCAAATACTCTGGATATGCATCTTCATTTTGCTTTTGTGGCATCTACAAGGACAATGAAAAGGCGTAAGACAAGAATAATTGTTAATAGATGCACTGTCACATGTCGATAAGAGACAATACAAATAGGAATGCATTTTCCAAGATATTAATAAGGCATTTTGTGGCTTTTATGATCAGTCCAAAAGACAATATGGAAATATGTTTGTAGATACTCGATTTTGTGGCTTATATGATCAATCCAAAAGACAGCAATATGAAAATCTATTTGTAGACACTCGATTTTCGGAAGCTGAGTTTGATGAAGGAATAAGAAACCCTCTTGGAAGTTCCACTAGAAATCTTTCAACTTCATTTCAATCAATCGTTGAAACTTCTAGTAACCAGCTAATAGTGGACAATTAGTGGATGCGGAATAACGATAAATGTTGGTATTTGAACAGGGAATTGAGGTTGTGGTGCTCTCAGGGAGATCTTGAAGTCAAAGCCATAATTTAGTGGCTAGCGACATCTCAAGTACTATGACATTTCATCTTATGGGTGTGTTTGAACCACATTATTTTGGAAGAATGTTTTTTGAAATAGTAGATTGATGGAGAATGTGTGATTTAAAAGGAAGGAAAAGTTATTGATGTGATGGAAAATATTATTTTATTGAAAAATATGTAATTGAAAATGAGTATAGGGATGAAAATGAAAATTTTATTTGGCTCAAACAGAGGCTATATTACACATTTGGTTTGTAGACCTTAAGGAAACTTAACAAGGTAGTAGAATGGATTATATCCCAACAATGACCGAGTGAGAACTTTGGGAAATGTTGGTCAAGTATTCTAGGCAGAAACTGAAGAAACAAACCAAACTTAGCTTTAAAACCCGAACCGTTGATTTAAAAAACTGTTTTTAAAATGAATGAATATGATACTATTAAATGCGAAGTTGTCAATCAAATATGTCAATCAAAATTGTACATATAGTGTGATTCTATAATTTTAAATTGCCAACTCCGTGGCCCTGGTATTGTAGGTGTGCCCTAATGGACACTCGGTGCCCCCTATTGGGGAGACACCTGATGGCTATAGGCGGCGTGGGATGTTCATTATGGACACACCTTTTCCCCGACGGCAACAAACCCACATTTATATATTTGGATGTTTGCAAGTCATCACAAATCCATAGTGTACTTTTGGATTATACTTTTCAGAAAAATGTCCGTGAGTGGATGAGACAAGAAAGCGCTCAAAATTGAATTCAAAGCAAAAGAGATGTGAATGGAAAGATTAGTCTTTTTTGGATTTGTTTGATCATCCAAATTAAAATACAGATACAAGTTACAAATGTAAAGAAGAGATAACAATATTTTTCAAGTGAGTGCTCAGCTAAGACGGCGGCACAGGGTAATTCCATCACCCACTGGAAGCATGCAGATCTCGATCCTTGGATCAGCGGCCAAAGCCTTGTTAAGCTCCAACACAAAATCCCTGTAATACCTAACATACTTTCTCATTGGTGCATCTGGTGGGGCCACCACAGACCCGTTCCACAAGGTATTGTCATACCCAATCACTCCCCCAACTTTGACCAGATCAATTAATCTCTTGTGGTAGTTAATATAATTGTCCTTGTCGGCATCCACAAATATAAAATCAAATGTTCCATGATACTTCCCCTGCAATGTTATGCACGTTTAGAAAAGAGTAACGCTACAAGTACATAATTGTATACGTATATGTGTAAATTCTTGTGTACATCATAAGGTGTACAAGTATCATTTTCCTTTAGATTTTAATAATAATTATGAAATGTATAGTTACAAAATTGTGAATTTCGTCAAATTTATGATTAAAATTAATGTTTGACTATGATTTAGATTTTTATAAACTTTTGTAGCTATACCAAACATGGAGAAAGTTTATATATGTTATAAGTTAATAAAATATATTTGAAAAATTGTAGGTCGCGTGACTTTGACTTTTAATTTTATCAATATTTTTTTTTTAGCTTAACCAAATAGGAGCATTATAAATCTTATATTTGTTGCCATTTTAAAGAAAGATAAGGAAAAATAGTTTAGTGAGGGGGTTGGTGAGACTCACATCTTCAATCATTTGATCAAGAACAGGCAACGCAGGGCCTTCTTTGAATTCAATTTTGTGGGCAACCCCAGCCTTTTCAATTATGGGCAAACCCAATTCATAATTGTCTCTGTTAATATCCATTGCCAATATCTGCACAATTGAAACCAACCCACAAAATCAAACATTCAATTCAATTTCAATGCCTTATTTCCCCCCGTTTCATATGCTAAGGATAATCGAAAGTCGCTTGAATGAAAAGTTGAAAACTGGGGTTCTGGAAAATTGGATACCTTCCCATCCTCTGGAAGTGCCAGGGCAGTTGCCAGGAGAGAGTAGCCAGTGTAAACACCAATTTCCATTGTGTTTTTGGCGTTGATCAATTTCAATAGCATGTTCAAGAACTGCCCTTCATCAGCCGAGGTTGTCATAAGATTCCTATATCACAATCAAATCACAAACAATAAACCAAGGATGACATATTGAACTAGTAGAATTGATTTGTGGTCGATATAAAAAACTTCCCACTACTGATGTAATGAGTTGAGGTTCTCTATGACCGTTTCAGATAATCATAACTAAAGTTCTCTTGTCACGTCTACGGTGGAATGATTGAACTGGAATGGATAGACCGACAAGAATGATGAAACTCACCAGGGATGCTTGGCAGTCAATTCCCTGAGTTCTTTCATGGCCTCTGGCTCTCTTGGGTACACACTAATTTCAAGAATATACTGCAATAACACAAAAACACCAATCAAATACACCCACAAGCAAAATTCGGATTCAACAAGTAAAAGGGGATAAAATCTGGTAAATTATATTGTTTAAGCCTATCTACCTGGTAAAGAGCATCACTTTGCAGAAGGCTCTTGTGGCCAACCTCTTGGTGTCTGCCCTGATCACCGTTTTCTGCTGCCATTTTCTTGAATAATTTCTTCTGTTTTCTAAATGTTCTGGTAGTGGTGGTTGTCCCTGAGATCGAAAGAGGGGAAATGAAAGGTTATATATAGATGGAATTTAGGAGCCGGTTCAGACCTGTGGCGTGTTCCTTTTGTGGGGTGGTTGTAATTGGACCGCCTGCCAAGACGGTCGGGGGTTGGTGAAATTCCGCAGACCGGGTCAGTGAGGGCCCAGAAAAGTAGTTGGGTGGGTCCATGAATTCAGCCAACCACTGTTCGATTTGTTTATGACGTCAGGACGATTAAATTATATGGTGCATTTGCAGCGTGTCAATTCTCTACATGCGTGATGCGGTGATGTTAGCGAAGGTGGTAGGAGAGAGGACATTAGCAAATGGAAAACGGCCACGTGGCAATTGCGTTTGGTAAAAGGTTGGTGAAATTGCAGAAAATAGGATTTCTAAGTCAGAGAAAGCAGAAGGAAATGAGAGTCCACCAACTAGAATATTACTTAAGTTCCGTTTGATACACAATATTTTTTAATGTTTGGTAGATAAAAAATTTTCCAAGGTTTTTTCCATCTTTCCTCATTTTTTTACCTTTTTGAGGGAAATAAATTCTTGAAGTTATGGTTGAAAAAAAATTTCTCAATTTTTTTTTTATTTTTTTACAATTTTAAAAAATTCTAGGTATAATGGTAAATTCTTCTATCACTTTTATTAACAATTTTCATGCAAAACAAAACAAACGAATAATATTCGGTATGATAATTTTTTTTTTTACAATTGGAACAAATTCTAGACCAAATGATAGAAAAATTATCATTTTAATGGACAATATTCATAAAAAATAAAGCCAAACAGCTACCAAACTTTCAACATTTTCCCTGAAAAATTATACTAATTAAACACAATTCATTACAATGATCACTGTAAATCATTTTCTTTCCACCTATTTTCCACATTTACATTCAAACGGACCCTCAATGTTTGAAAATGTTTATCAACTATTAAAATTATAACTATAAATAAATGAGTAGTGATTAAGAACTTGTTTGAGCCCCATTTTTTATCGGGAAAATTGTAATAGCAGTTCCTAACCTTTTACTTTTTGTAAACTTTACCATAACATTTAATTTGTGCTAACGAACATTTCTAATCTTTCAGAAATATACAGCAGATGTTCAAATTGATGGTTTGATTGTTAGTTGACCAAGAAAGTCAAAATTTGAACAATTTGAATCTAATAAAAAAAAGGGAAAATGGTAACTTGACAATTATCATTGAACCAAAAAATCAAAAAATTCAAGGAAAAACCCCGAAAATAATTAAGAAAATAAATCAGCCACCGCACAATCACCTATCGGTACCATCGCCAGAAATCCAATCACACACCACTGCCGACAACATTTCCTTCTCACACCCATCGCCAAAAATCCAATCACACGCCCATCGTCCTCCTACTGAATTGATTTTTACTAGCGATTCCTACTGAACAAATTTCTCCAAAACCTCAAGATACTTTACCAATTGTTTATTGTCCAAAGCTGCAATAAGAAATGGTAAAAGCCTAGCGTCAATTGAGGCTAAGAACTTGCCTATTTCTTCCATTTCCTTTGTGAATGATATCAACCTCGATACCATAACAGCATTTTCAGTGATTTCCATAAAATTTTTAATCAATTTGCAAAAATGCTAGGATGGGGTTTTTGGTTTTGGGTGTATGTTTGATGGTAATGGTGGCGACTGATTTTTGTTTGATGGAGGTAGTTGATTTTGGTTTGATAGTAGTGTGGCGGTTTACTTATAGCTCATGTGCAATGGTGGAGTTGGGTTTTTGGTTTCAAGTGTAGGTTTGATGGTGGTGGTGGCAGTTTGTTTTGGGTTGGCTATGGTTGGCCGACTGGCGGTGGTACCGACATTATTGGTGGCTATTGGAAAGGAGATATGGTTCGAGGTAGAGTTGGGGTTTGGAGGAGAACATTTTTCTTATTTTTTGGTTTTTTATTTTTATTATTTATTTATTTATTTAATATGGTAATTATCAAGTTACCATTTTACCATTTTTAATTTAGTCAAAATTGATCAATTTTTTTACTTTATTGGTCAACTAATGGTCAATCCATTTGGAACTCTACTGAATATTTTTGAAATGTTAGTGATTGTCATTGACACAAATTGAAGGTTATGATAAAGTCTGAAAAAATGAAAGGTTAGGGACCGCTACTGCAATTTTCCCTTTTTTTTTTGTCCAAGATGTATTTTTGAATATTATTTTGATGAAGAATGTGATTAAAAAATAAGAAATTTTTTTGGGTCTGTGTATAATATTATTTTGTTGAAAAATGTATGATTGAAAATAAAAGAGAGAAACACGTATTTTCTAAATAATTGGGTACTTGTTGATTTCTGGAAATGCATAAATAAAAAGCGGCTTCAATATTTATAAATAGGAGCCAAACATATGCCAAACTTTTTATTCCTTTTTTATTTTAAAATTAATGCCCTCATTAATAATAATAATGAAATCTAGACTTAAGGTCTCACCTACGGTCTCTGACAAATAAAAAAAAT
>CAIGRL010158820.1:0-10491 GCA_903798325.1 Fraxinus xanthoxyloides | reverse complement strand
TTGAAAATCCTTTCCATTGGGAATATAATAGGCTATTACAGTAAAATTCTCAAGAAGAGCTGAGTAATGACGGACGAATCTTGATTAGTGATTATTTTAGTTCTAGGTTGAACTGTATCTTATGTAATACAAATAAATTGGGTCATCATAGAGGAAATAAAGATATTAGGTCCTCGACCTATGATTTTGGCCTCTTCATCCCCAACCTTTTTTTTAGTTTTGCAAGACTCAAGCTTTTGAAAATCCTTTCCATTGGGAATTTAATAGGTTGTTAAGGAAAAATTCTTAAGGAGAGGTGAGTAACGACGGACGGACCTTGATCAGTGATTTTTTTTTGTTATTTTAGTTAAAATGAAGAAATTAGGTAATCATATAGGAAATAAAGATATTAGTTCCTCAACCTATGATTTTGGCATCTTCATCCCCAAGCTTTTTCAGTTTTGCAGGACTTAAAATTTCTAATGGACATTTTTAGCCTCGTCTTTAGTTAAAAACTCAATTTTTTTTTATGGGAGTTAGGTATGAGTGAGCATGAAGCCGTTTGATTTAAGTTTTTAAAGAATTCGACTTAACCTTTCTAAAATGGAATTCTATGAACGTTAAGTCGGGATTTCGCCTATTGATACGTATATCGTACTGAGAATGTGTTATGGTGATCAAGTGATGTTATGATTGTTTTTACAAAAAATAAAATGGGTATACGCATCATGTTGGTTGACTTATGGCTTTTTACGTTGATCCAATTACCAAATTACAGCCTTTATGATTATGTTCACAAGAGTTGTGTATGGTGTTCCGATTCATGGTACCCAATAAGAAGTCATGTCAAGCATATGCATACTTATCACACACACAACTCTACTCACTAAACTATTGTTCGTTTTCGTTGTATGTTTAATTTCTAGATAGTTGACAATGACAAGTCGAGATAATTGGTAAGTCTTGGATGACTGTAAAGAGTACTATATGCAGGATAATGATCAAGGTATATGCATCTTTTGAATATACAAGGGATCGCATCATTAAATATCATTGCTCACTAAAGTCGCATTACAAAATGAGATACAATACAACCAACAATACGAAGAAGGAAAAGAGGTAGTAAACGATGCCATAGTAGGGCAACTTTGTTCCCATATCTAGGTACAAAGTCACGAGAGCCACACCTCACATCCCTAATCAAAATTCTAATACTAGACACAGTTAAAGAATTAGAAGAAAAATAATGATGCTACCAAAAATCTCTACCTACTAGATCTCGAACTGGATCCTTGAATACCGCAAGAAGTGATCTGTAATACCTGAAACAAATGTGTCGAGGTATGTCATCGTCGTCCTTCCAATGCTTAAGTTAGAGAGAGAATTTATTCGAAATGTTGCATGCTGAAAATTATTTAAACGTGTACCTAAATAATGAACTTGATCCTATATTTATAGATGTTGGTGATGGAGTTCTAAGTGGATTTAACCACCAGTAGTCATTATCCTTATCATGCAAGGTGCTTGTGTTATATTGAAAGTAATCTGTTTGAGTTTGAATCAAACTTGTGGTAGGTTGGCAGTTTTAATTAGGATAAAAGTTATGAAGAGTTACAATCAGAGTTGAATTAATGTTTCTAAAAGGTACTAGATAAGGACAATATAATTGTTATTTGGGAGCATGACCTCGACCTATAAGGCCCAACCTCAACTTTTAGTCCAACCTCGTTCATGGATATTTTGGTGGAGATGAGATTAGGCTTATGAGCTCGTGTTTGAGAACATACCCATATTTTATGGTATCAAAGAATAGCAAGATTTTAACTGTTAAACAAGGGTCAATGCACTACATTCTACTTTTAAGTAATCATCCAGCCATATGTTTGACAAACAATAGACTTCCCTAAAGTGCAAAGGCTCGATATCTTCAAGAGAAAAGCTCATGAGAATACCTCACGATAGAATAGACGATCATGCCTAGATCGTCTTGGATGACAGCTCCATCTTAGATGACAGCTCCAAGAATGACCACACCCTATTCACCATGCATGGTTGCGTCGAAGTTAAGCTAGAGGGAACTTTACGTCGGTTTAGACCATGGTATGGTGGATGGTAGTGCCTTCCTAGAAGGCAGATGTGCCCTCATCTAGCAAAAGACCAGCAATTGGTTTCAAGAAGTGGTTGGCGTCCCAAGCTCCCATGCTATGCTCTATACTGTTCCCCTCTCGTTGACAAGCCCAAAGCAGAGCATTTGCTCCACATATCTTTGTCAAATTGCCGTTGAGAGAACAAAATGTTATCCCCGATATGCAGGAGTTGTCCACACTTCAAATCAGGCCAGAGGCTGGATGCTTCCATATCCCCTTTGACTCAAGACAACGAAATAATGGAAACTTGCTATCTTCCATGAAGTGGCACCTAGTGCAATTGAGTCGAAGATCAACCAGACACCTAATCAAATTGACCTTCGAGGGGAGTGCGTCATAGAACAAATGGATAAATTACTAGAAAGGTTGATAAAACTTGGATTTGTGTGGGGGTTGTTATCTCATTGACGAGCATTGAGCAGAAGACCTTTCAAGATAGGTCTAAGAAGGAAGTTCGCTCTTTTCCTATTTGATATGCCTCTTTCAGTTGCTTTCTAGCTTTATCAAATGAAATTAGTCACCTTCCTAAAATACATATACTCGCATTTGAGGAAGGGAAGAGTTCGTAGCTTCCTAACTTGCCGAAAATATATATGGAATAGCGATTTTACACATGAGCACTATGGTAACACTTGGATGTACTAATTAGAGACATCGTCGAATTGTTTGTCAATATCAATTTTTTTGTTAAATAATAGACATGTTGATTAATCGGGTGGCCTGACTGGCACATTTTATAACAGCCTTTTGATGTGTCTGAAATAATATAAAGTTTAGTGGTCAAGGTAACAATAAGTACCGAGTAGAGTGGCCACTAGTGAAATCAACCCATTTGTGTCAAATAAAACAACTATTTTCAATTGTTCTACAAGCTGGCAACAGAGAAGTTTAGAAATGCTACCCTAAAGCATAAATCTCCTGTCCCTCGCCTCTTCGACCGGTGACCGTCCAAGCCGCGTCATCTGTAAACTGGCATACGGAAAATAGCATCTTCCAAAAAACCAACGTCTGTCTGTGCGTGCCCAGTTCAATTTAATCATTTGCAGAATCACACCATGAAACTGAAACCCCGCAAGCTTCGGTCACTGTTCCACAAGCCTCTACCGCCGCAGCACAACCATTACTATACACAGTCTCACGCTTCACACCCCATTCTCACCCCCTGTCCCTCTCCCCCACCCATCAACGTGGAATCTGTAGTTTCTTCAATCAAGTCTTCTCAGTGGCATTTCATCAAACGACTTTCCCCAAATATGACACCTACTCTCATTTCCACCGCCCTTGTCAATCTTCGCTCTTCCCCTGACCTAATTACTGATTTCATAGGACACCTTAGTCCCAGTTCGCTCACCACCGAATGCTATTGTCTCGCCGTTGCAATTCTTGCTCGCCTGCCGTCCCCGAAGCAAGCTTTGCAACTAATTAAGAAAGTGATCAATTCTGGTGTTGCAACTCATAGAGAGATTTTTGATGGGTTAGTTTGTGCGAGGAGGAGGTTGAATGTGTCTAGTACAATTGTTTTAGATTTGTTGTTGAGGGCCTTATGTGAATTGAAAAGGGGTGATGAATCGACCATGTGTTTTTATATGATGAAAGAAAAAGGTGTTGTGCCAAAGATCGAGACATGTAATGAACTGTTGAGCTTGTTTCTTAGGTTGAATTGTACAGAGAAGGTGTGGGGTTTGTATGCCGAGATGTTTAGGTTGAGGATAAACTCGAGTGTTTGCACATTTAATATAATGATCAATTTGTTGTGTAAAGAAGGGAAGTTGAAGAAGGCGAAGGAGTTCGTAGGGTACATGGAGGGTTTAGGGTTCAAGCCAAATGTGGTAACATATAATACAATAATTCAGGCGTACTGTACGAGGGGAAATTTTGAAGGGGCTAATAAGGTATATGAGATGATGAAAGTGAAAGGAATTGTGCCGGACTTGTATACTTATGGTTCATTAATTAGCTGCATGTGTAAGGAGGGGAATGTCGAGGAGGCATCTTCTCTTCTCAGAAGAATGGAGGAATTGGAATTGGTTCCAACAGCTGTGACATATAACAGTTTGATTGATGGATATTGTAATAAAGGGGAATTGGAAAAGGCTTTTAGTTGCAGGGATGAGATGGTAAATAAGGGAATAAATCCAACTGTGTCAACTTATAACTTGTTGATTCATGCGCTGTTCTTAGAAAGTAGAGTTGCAGAGGCTAATGATTTGATAAAAGAAATGGAAGCAAAGGGGATGGTTCCTGATGAAATTACATATAACATAATGATCAATGGTTATTGCAGGGCTGGGAATGCGAAGAAAGCCTTTAGCTTGCGTGATGAAATGTTAAGGAAAGGGATTGAACCTACCCAAGTGACTTACACGTCACTTATCTATGTGTTGGGCAAGCGGAAAAGAATGAAAGAGGCTGATGATTTACTGGATAAGATATTAGCAAAAGGTATAAAGCCTGATCTTGTAATGTACAATGCTTTGATTGATGGGCACTGTGCTAACGGGAATGTTGAGCGCGCTCTTTCACTTTTAAAAGAGATGGAATCAATGAAAGTAATACCTGATGAAGTGACCTACAATACTATAATGCAAGGGTATTGTAGAGATGGAAAGGTTGAGGAAGCTTATAGCCTTCTTGATTTGATGAAAGGAAGGGGAATTCAACCTGATTATATCAGTTACAACACCCTAATTAGTGGGTATAGCCAGAGAGGCAATGTGAAAGATGCACTTAGAGTTCGAGACGAGATGCTAAGCATAGGTTTCAATCCCACCCTTCTCACTTACAATGCACTTATACAAGGCTTATGCAGGAATGGAGAAGGATATCACGCCGAGGAACTCCTCAAAGAAATGGTTAGCAAAGGCATTACTCCCAATGACAGTACTTACATTTCTTTGATCGAAGGGATAGGAAACGTTGATGATTTTTTGTCGATAAAAGTACCCAATGATGTAAATCTCGAGTATAGTTAAGAATAAATGAGAAAGAGCCTTTCCAACAGAATTCTATCAAGAAGAGGAGCTACTGAGCCACATCACGGCAAGTTCTTATTCTGAATTCACTCCCAATAGCTTGTCAGTGATAGTTCACTTTCAGTTTTGTATCTATAAATTTGGGAGAATATTTGGTACTTGGGAAGTATTTACCCGTGTCTTTGGAGTACAGACTCGTTTTGGAAATACGCATTGTTAGCATCATATTTTTCATTGTTGTTTAACTTTTGTACCTTGAGGTTCAAAAGTCTGAATCTTGTACATCATATCTCACCAGAATAGTAATTTTGTGTCTTTTTTTCTCATGGTTTTGCAATTTTTACCTATAATAAATCTTGTCAGGACAAACTCTGTAAATACTGGAGACATATACCGAGCAAATGATTATATTAATTCAGTGTAACCACCAATCGGGGTCAGATATATGAGCTGGTTAATGGTTCTATTGGGACGTGACCCACATGGACCAGATGAAATGAAGGTTGTACTGTCACATGGATTAGGACGAAATGAATGCAATGGGTAATAAATTGACTGTAGTGAGGATGACTTGGATGAAATGGAGGTGGGATCCTGGTTCTGTCTAGTGCATGTTTTGTCGAGGATGTTTATGCCCCATTTTTCCATTTGTGTTTTGCAGCTTTTGCTTGCTCTTTCAAGGATATAAGTTGGGAACAGAGCGTACTAGAGAAAAAGTAATTGATTGGCTTATTGTTGCAACTATGACGCAGTTATGTGGCGGCTGCCCTTGGGCCTGGATGGTCGTCCACGTGCTCGAAGAAAAAGAGTACCAAAAATGCACCAAATGATTGGATATCATGTTGTCGTCTATCAGTTTTAAAATAATGGTACCAAAGTACAGTTGGGTAGTTGTATTCTTGTTCTACCATTGTTTTATGAACGGTCATGGTAGCTAAAGGGAAAACGAGTTCATACTCAAATCTTTGTTTTTGATCATCGAACAATCTCATTTTATACTGGCAAAGCAAAAAAATGAAAGAAAGTTTGTTAACAAGTCGGAAGAATGTCACGACTTAGTTTTCTTTCTTGTTACTGCCCAAGAAAAGGCTGAATTAGATATATGATTATACTATCATGATTTTCCAACAATCTTAGAGAATGTGTGGAGGTTATATGGTTGCATTGCTGGACAACAATATGCAGCTCGATCAGTTCCTATCTTTGTTGCGGATGACACTAACACTGTAACTAGCTTTACCCAGGTAAAACCACTGCATGGGACCTTTTTTTTTTTCCCTAAAATGATATGGAGTGTGCAAAAGTACTAATCATATATTGTGTTCCAAAGGTTCTTGAATTCAAGGATGGAATTCTCCAAAGATTATTTTGGAAGAAGTTTGGGTTTGGTTCGTGCGCTGGGGACTTGTTTATTTACCTAAACACACTGATTGCGCAACTCCAAATTCAAAAGGTGAAGTCAATGGTGGATCGATGCCTTGTGACCTTGGAATACAGTTATAGCTTTCTCAGGCATGGATAAGAATGACAACGTGTTTAACTCATGGTACGAGGTGGGAAATCTTCGACAGTAATCACTCTATGCCTTGTATTCTGATCTTCGTGACTCTCACGGCTCCATTTACAAACCTTTTCTAGAACTTCTATGATGTCATTATATTAGCTAGAAAACCCAGATTTTTATGCGAGAATTTTTTGCAAATTACACTGCCTCAGGGAGCTTCATATTTACCTAATAGGCAGTTTACTTTATACTGTGTACGAGTTTATTGGTAATGATAACTTTTATGTTCCTCGATACTTCTCATTTTTACATTTACTAGAATGGTTTGATGTCGCCCTTTGCATATCACCCAAAAAGTCATTTCACACTTAAATGAGCATTAGGATGGTCACTTAATTTTTCGTAACATTTGAGTCCCCAACTCTCAACCATCATCCGTCCCAGCTTCCCTGTTCTCTTCCCGTCCTTGTTCTGTATGTTATGAGGAGCACCCGGGCTTCCATTCTACTTGACTGAGGACGTAAATCCTTATAAATATTGAAATTTGAGATTAAATGTCAAGATTAGTCGAATAAAGACTCAAATGCTCATTTACCAGATCTGTTATTCTTCAGTGGAGAATTTGTTATTATTTTGTCGAATTCTATACTGTTCATTTAAAATCTGACAATATCCCTACATAAGATAATTGAATAAACTATACATGTGAACTGGAAAACGAGTGTAAACCAAAAAAATTGCCGTTGTTCTCATAAATTTGAGATCGGCTATATGAATTTTTTTTGCTGCTCCGTTAAAAATTTATCATTAAATCTATTCAAAGATCCAAAGAGACTAAATTCTTAACAACCAAAACACACCTTATTAAAATTATGTTACTCTTATGAACATGATTTCATTATTTATCGTTAATTGGTGCCAAAGGTAAGCAAAAGATGGACATAAAACAAGATATAAGTAGATTATTCTTGTTTAGTTGCTTTCGTGCAAAGTAATTTCAAGAAAGTAATATTTTTACTTAACAGCATGAAGAAAAAGCACAACTGATCATATGCTGGAAATAGGCTACAATCAGTTTGAAGACTTTGTCGTAATCCATTTTTAGCTCTTCCCTTTTCATTGAAACAAGCTCCCCCGTAATGCAAGCAAAACCTACCATGTATGTCTTGTCTCTAAAAGAAGATACCTTGAAATCCTGTTTCTGTGGTGTCGGAGGTATTTGGAGCTCCTATTTTCTACCTCCACAAATAGCTTTCCACCAATCCTTTCCTCAAATATAACATCCTCATATTCTCCCAGTCCGTATGTACTATAAGCTGCCTTGGGGTTGTCCTAGGGAGTTTTAACAATGGTAAACCTGAAGGCCTGTGCCTGTTTTCTCTTCCTTTCCCTTCTCTCGTTTTTTCCTTTGTCTATAGCGTTAACTGATGGCGAGGTAGAATATATTGTCCGCCGCCAGCTTTTGACTATCTCTGAGGATGGAGACCTTTCCAATGACATGTCATTTGAGATCGATGTCAATATCAACTTCGAGAATTCAAAGCTAAGACAAGCTCATATTGGCCTCCAGGCGTGGAAGAAAGCCATCTATTCTGATCCATTAAACTTTACGGCTAATTGGGATGGCCCTGATGTCTGCGCCTACACAGGTGTATTCTGTGCATCTGCGCTAGACGATCCCAAAACAACCGTGGTTGCTGGTGTCGATTTGAATCATGCCAACATTGCAGGACATCTCCCTGTTGAAATCGGGCTTCTAACCGATGTTAGCCTTATTCATCTGAATTCCAACAGGTTTTGTGGTCTAATTCCAAAGAGCATCTCTAAACTAAAACTTCTTTACGAGCTCGACGTTAGTAACAATCGTTTCGTTGGATCTTTCCCTAAGGTTGTCTTGGATTTACCCACTCTCAAATACCTTGATATAAGGTACAATGATTTTGAAGGGGCTTTGCCTCCTGAACTCTTCCACAAGGACCTTGATGCTATTTTTGTTAACAACAACCGATTCCACTCCAACATCCCCGAAAGCTTTGGCAATTCCCCAGCGTCAGTAATTGTGATTGCCAATAACAAATTCACTGGATGCATTCCAACCAGCATTGGCAAAATGGGTAACACAATGGAGGAGGTTCTTTTCTCAAACAATGTTTTCTCCGGTTGCTTGCCCGAGGAAATTACACTATTGAATGGCACAATCATTATTGACGTAAGCAGCAACAAGTTAATTGGAGACCTGCCTGAAGGTTTGGAGTATCTGCAGCAAGTAGAAACCTTAGAAATTTCAAACAACATGTTCCGAGGAAATGTCCCTGAAACAGTTTGCAGCTTACCAAATTTGAAGAATTTATCGTTCTCTTCCAACTACTTTACGGCCAAGGATCCAATGTGCGAACCCAATGCAGTGCAAGACCTTTGCGTGGATGACAAAAATAATTGTTTCCCAGGAAAGAACCAAAGATCAGAAAAGGTCTGCAAGGCTGCCTTGAGTCGGCCTGTGAATTGCACTGCTACAGGCTGCAGATCTTCAAACCCAGGCATTGGTTCAAAGCCCCCACATGAACCTACTCCATCGCCAAAGCCTGTAGCTCCGCCAAGGTATAAGCCTGTCCCACCACAGGAGAAACCTCCTGCCACTCCATCGGCACCAAAACCACAGTCACCAAGGCCCGAGACACCAAAGGTTTCGCCTTCTTCACCACCCCCGCCAAGTCCTAAACCAAAGCCTCCACAACCACCAAAGGCTTCTTCTCCACCTTCCACCACCAAACCCCCACCAGTTGCCTCACCCCCTCCACCTCCACAAGTTCTGTCTCCACCGCCACCAAGTCCAAAATCAAAGCCTCCACAACCACCAAAGGCTTCTTCTCCACCCCCACCAAGTCCAAAACCAGTTCCAACACCAGAACCTTCTAAGCCATCTCCCTCACCAGCACCTTCTAAGTCGGTGAAACAGGCTCCACCACCATCAGAGTCCACCCCATCGCCCCAAGCACCAGTTTCCTCGTCACCTCCACCTCCTGTTCAATCAGTGACTCCACCACCAGTTGTCCACTCGCCAAGTCCAACCCCAGGATTAGCTCCAACACCCAAACCTTCTAAGCCAAATCACTCACCAGCACCTCGTCCAGACCCAGTAAAATCAATTATACCACCACAGAATTCCTCGCCATTACCCTCACCACCTGTTCAGTCGCCACCACCTCCAGTCCACTCAGCACCTCCACCTGTTTTCTCCCCACCACCTCCTGCCCATTCTCCACCTCCACCAGTTTCCTCCCCACCACCTCCTGTCCACTCACCCCCTCCGCCAGTCTCTTCACCACCTCCACCTGTTTTCTCCCCACCATCACCTGTCCACTCACCCCCTCCACCAGTTTCCTCCTCCCCACCACCACCAGTCCAATCACCCCCTCCACCAGTTTCCTCCCCACCACCAGTCCTCTCACCACCTCCACCTGTTTTATCCCCACGACCACCACCACCACCACCAGCCGTGCATTCACCCCCTCCACCAGTTTTCTCCCCACCACCACCACCACAACCGACTCCAGTCTTGTCTCCTCCACCTCCAATGCAGTCACCGCCACCCCCAGCTCCTGTGGACGACATCCCGCTCCCACCAAATTTGGGCTTCCAGTACGCATCCCCACCGCCACCAATTTTCCCGGGCTATTAAAGTGAATACTGGCATCTTCTTCTTTTTTTTCAATTAGTAGTAGTGTAAAAAATGACAATGTAGAAACATTATACTTTGTAAATTTCATGCTGCAATTGTTTATCAGCAAATTCATTATCTTGATAAAATAAAGGGGGATTTGCTTAAAAAGTCTAATCAAGCATAATATTTGATAAAATAGCTTATATCAATACTTATTGTTTAAGTAAC
>CAIGRL010158812.1:0-10186 GCA_903798325.1 Fraxinus xanthoxyloides | reverse complement strand
AGAAAGTTGGTTGACAATAGAATTTCCACGTGGTAGATTTTGGATAGAGATAGACTGTTATAGGATAGAAAATATATTTGACTTAATCCACAACCAAATCAAATTTAATTTTCCTAATCTAAATAGACAACTACAAATAGCTTTCATCCAAGCCAATCAAAACATAATACCGAATTCAAATTGACACGTGGCCGGCCCAAAACTTATGAATTCCTTAATTGGCTTAATTAATCATATGCCTTCTTTGAACATCAATATGGGCCTAACTTATCCGAAATAACTTTTTCTCGAGTCCAAGATTTGTTATTAAATATGAGCTTCAAAACAAGCCCAATATCGTTATGTAATTTCTAACTAGATGAATACTTGATTATTTGACCAAAAGCTAAAATTTTGACATAAAGAATTTATTTATTTATTTATTTTAAATTAGTCTCTTGGTACCTCAAAATGAACCAAAATATGTCAAGATGAAAATAGATGAAAGTTTATTTCGTTTGTTACAGAGCATTTTTGAGAGCCTAGATTTCAATAATTTATTGAAATCTTTGTATTTGATATTGATTTTATAGTGAATTCTCCTCAAATTTCTTATATTCTTGTTTTTCTTCATCTTTATTTTATTGTCGTCATATCTTGTGATCCGGATTTCACAACACCTATAATTCAAGCCTTATTTTCTGAAACATATGTTTAAATCTATAGTACATCTCAAGTACCCGAGAATTCACTTCACTACCTCCCGATGATGTTTACTAGAATTTCCCGTATATATACTCACAACTCCAATTGCATGTAATATGTCACTGACACCATGACATACAAAAGAATGCCAATAGAAGAGGCACAAGACACATTGATCATGTAGGCTTGCTTCTGGTCTATGGAGAGTGACTATTCATTTGGACAGCCTAAAATGATTAACCAAAGGAGTACTCATTGGTTTTGCATCATTTATCGTGAACCTTCTTGGAAACATCTTCACATTCTCTCTCTCTATGTCAGTTTCTAGATGCCATTTTTCTCATTAATTCTCATCCCAAGAATTTATTTTGTAACACACATCCTAAATTTGTAAACTCATTGGATAACTCCTTTTCGGCTTCTCTTTCTTGTTTATAAGAACTTGCAATCAACATGTGTCAACATATAGCAACAACATAATATAGGAGTTATCAAAGTTCTTTACATAAAAAACAATGATCTCCCTTACGCCTATAAAGCCATTATTATCCATAAATCTATCAAACTTCTTATACCACTGTCTCAAATCATGTTTAATACCATTCAAACACTTTTGAAGTGTGTACACCATTTTCTTCTTTTCCTATATTTCAAAACCTTGTGGCTATATCATGTAACTTTCGTCCTCCAAATCACCATAAAAAATGTTATTTTTACATCTAACTGTTATAGGTTAAAGTCTTCATTTATCACTAATCCAAATACTACTCTAATTCTGTTTATTTTCATCATATGAGAGAAAATTATAGTGTAGTCAATGCCATTTTTCTATTGAAATCCCTTTACAACCAGCATTGCTTTATATTACTGGTTGCCATCATGTTCTTCTTTTATTCTAGAAACTCATTTATTTTGCAAAGCCTTTCCTTTTGATAGTTATGTCAATTGTCATGTCTGATTGGACAATAACGATTTCATCTCACCCTTCATGTATAACTCACACTTGGCTGGTACATTAATATTCATAGCTTCACTATAACTTTTTGAGTCACCTCTATCAGTGAATAGAATATAACACAATGCTGGAGAGTATCTCTGCAGATGTTTATTAGTTCTGCTTGATCTTCTGAGTTGAGTTATGGAGATATTCAAATATACTTCTGGGACTATACTTTCCCAATCTTCACCATTACCATTCTTTAACTCAATCACTGAAAGATCTCTCAAAGGGGTCACTTTAAGCTTTTTAACTTTAGGACTTGAGCATTTAGGGTCAGTTCCTAGTCTGTCCTTATACATGACACTTTCATTGAAGATCACATCCTTGCCCCTAGTAACCTCCAAGTTTGATATCCCAAAAATGATAACCAAACTCGTTATCACCATACCAGTAAAAAAACACCCTTTGATTTAGCATCAAGTTTGCTTTTTGTAGTAGAATTAAATATGAATGCTCTAAAGACATACAAACACTTTTCAAGTGTAAAAGGTTTACCTCTTTACCTCTCCAAACCTTCTCTAGTATTCTATTAGTAGAATGATGTCAAAGGACCTTTGTTGATCACCAGGGACGAACCCAGCATCGAAACTCAGCCTCGACGGATGTCAACCGGTCAACGTCGATTGACGTAGGAGCGAGGTAGTTTATTAATATTTAATTAAAAGTTTTAAACTTCTTTTACAATTGGGCTTCAAAGCCCTCAAATTCAACTCAGTAAAGGGGTAAACAATCCTCGTGATATATTCATGCACATCAATGCATCCATAAGCATACATGAAATTTCAAAAAACAAAAGTTTTCAAATGTCATGAATCAAAGATTATTTTAAAGATATGTATCATGAATATTTTGTTAATGTGTATGCTTATCTAAGCTGTTAGTGGTAAATGGACGTGGGGGATTGGCACACCCAACCAATGTTTAATATTCAATGATAATATTAATATTAACCGCTTTGCGGTACTACCGGTAAGATGATTCGGGTTCCAAATAATAATTATTCACTGCATTTGATTGGCTAGGTAATACACCAAGTAAGCTCATAATGTTAATTGAAAAAAAAATGTAAGGAAAGGGATACATAATAGAAAAACTATTTATTTTAAGTAATGTATATGTATATCATAAGCATGCATCATATGCATGAGATTTGGTTAATGAGCGTCTCCTCATTTCATGTTTCACTATATTTTCGAATGATAAGAGCTAGATGATGCGAGGCAATTACTTGAGGCGATATGTATGTTGTATTTCTACTCCAATAAGATAATTTAAAACCTTTTGAAATATAATTGAATTATTATAAATAAATTGTTTCAGACTATGAAATTTTCTTTATGGGTTGTTTAGGATTTTATAAATTCCTTAAATTATGATGTCAGTTAAGTTTAATTGATGTTATTCAATTTTATCTATTTTGGTGCATTTATTTCTTAAATGAAAATTAATTTTTAACATTCAAAGTTTAGAATTTTTTAGACTTGGGCTTGTCACAATACTTGAACAAAACGGGTTTCTTCCCAAAGAGAGCACTCCACCAAAGTTGACTTTGATGTGTACTTTTAAGAGAATATTCACGTGTTTCCCTGCCTAACAAGTACAAAAAATTTAAAATTGATAGGCAGAAAAGATGTTACAAAAAATGTGGAAAACGGGTAAGATTCTACAGTAAAGGACAAATTTGCTATTACCATGTGCAAAATATATTAAGAAAGTGAAATTTCCAATTTCAACTACAGCTACCATACTCTTTCTTTCTTGTATAAAAGGATCAGCCCCTCCCATTGTAATTCATACTTGCTTATAACAATCCAATACGCTACCACTTATCCTCCAATAAATTTCCAATTTTCACTTATTTTACAAGATGAAGGTCCAGAGAGAGAAAAGATTTGCACTACTAATGGCAGCAAGGGATTCAGATTACGTGAAGAAAGTGTATGGTGGATATTTCAATGTATTTGTTGAAGCATTAGCAGGTGAAGGAGAGAAATGGGACTTGTTTCGTGTAGTCGAGGGAGAGTTTCCCCACGTGGATAATCTTCAAAACTATGAAGGATTTGTGATCAGTGGAAGCCCTTATGATGCTCATGGTGATGAATATTGGATTCTTGAACTTTGCTTTCTTTTGCAAACATTATTTACCATGCAAAAGAAAGTTCTTGGGATTTGTTTCGGCCATCAGGTATATATATATAAAATGATACTTAAATTATGAAGGATAAATTGCTTATTTTGTTTCACTTTTTACTTATAATTATGGTTCATTTTTCAAGGTTTTGTGTAGAGCTTTGGGAGGAAAAGTTGGGAAAGCATATAGTGGTTGGGATATTGGAATAAGAAAGGTTAGGTTTACTGAGGATTTCTCAATTAATGGCTCTTTTGATTTGGCTGAAATTCCTTCCACTCTTTCAATCATTGAATGCCATCAAGATGAGGTATGTAACACACTGCTCACATGTTGTGAAAAAAATCATTGAGTTTGCGTGTGTAAATTTTTTTCATAATTTTGTCCAAGAAATATAACAGGTTGTGAAAAAAATTGACAGGTCTGCGAACTGCCTGTGGGAGCACAAGTTCTTGCATATTCTGATAAAACAAGAGTAGAAATGTTCACATTAGGAGATAACATTCTAGGAATTCAGGGACATCCTGAATACACAAGAGACATTCTTGACAATCTCATTGATCGTCTTGTGTGGAATAACTCCATTGAGGTACACAAACCATATATAGTAAATTCTAGTTACTGATTTTAAAATCCCTCGACTACGTTTTTTTTCGAAGCTGCTACATGTACATTCATTTTGTACATTAAGTTTAATATTTATGATGTGTCAAAACCATGACCTTTGAATGACACTTATTCAAATCAATGCTCATGATTTTGACACATCAATGCATGTCAAACTATTGTACAAAAGAAAATGTACAACTAATTTAATTCATGTTTTTTGGGTAACCTGCAGCACAAACCCTTGGTTGACAGCTAGAGCAAAATTTTCTTCTATTATTTAGAACACCGACTATGCTTAAAAGAAGAAGATTGTAGTAAGCCGACACCTAACATTAAACTTTGTTACATCTTCAGACCATTTTTTTTTCCCAATTAATCCTCAAGTATCGGAAGAATTTCCCATAGATTTGACAGAATACTCTCATGATGGGCCCCACCTTGTATTAAAAAATTGTGCGGGACCCGCACATGTGTGAGTGTCCTGTGAATTTTCCCGTAAAAAATATCCTGTACATGAAGCATTTCTTTTTTTTCCATTCATTGCCTATCAGGAGGGTTTACTCAATGTTGACAGTCAAGTCAAATTTTTCCACATTTTATGACATGATTCCATTATTATATTCGTATCCAATTTATTTATACTTATCTCGTTCATTACAGGCACGTGCAATGCAATAGTCAATTTAACTGCAGCAATTGTCTTTCTTATACACTGCAAACTCATTTTTGATATATTTTTTGACCAATTGCAGAAGGGTTTTGCAGAAGTAGCCAAGTTGAAGTTAAGGAAAGCAGAAGCAGATAGGAAATACTGGGAAAGGATTTGTGAGAGCTTTCTCAAAGGCAGATGGAGTACTCAGTCACAAACATACTTTAGATGACTTTGCTTCGTTATTCACTGTGTATGCTTTTGTCTAAACTACCAAAGTTTTCGCCTCCAATCATTGTACACTTGTCCATTTCGATAAGTGAAAAACAGATGTCCAGGGCAGTAAATCATTAATTTGTTTAATAAGATGTGTTTGTATAGCTTGAATAGTTAAAAGGTCAACAAATCAAGATTACTTGAATTACATTTCGTCGACATAAAGAAAGCTAAATCAACAATACTAGGAGCGATACTGTTTCTATTTCCAGCCACATAATTTTTCCAAGCATCCCCTTTTAGTCGAGCTACTATAGGACCTTAGGAGTCGAACGCATTTGTACCTTAGTGCTATGTTTAATACTAACTAACAAACATGCTCTTTGTTTTATGTCAAGTCAATTATATGTTGCTACTACAATCACATATCACTGATTCTTTGACATAAAAGGAAATATTACATGAGAAGATTGGAATCACTCTTAGAAGTCCACATGGCAAGGATTAAAACTTACCCCTGCAAATATTTTTAAATATCCAGGAAAATTTATGCATGAGACATTCAACAATGTTAGGTAAGAAAGCAACATACTACTAAAATCCTTTTGAAGGCCAATAAGAGAAAATAAAATAAAATCAAAGATTTTGTTTGTAACTTCTATTTCATCTTCATAACAAATTCTTGCATCCCTCTAAAATAAACTGAAGTACCATTATGTTTATTATCTGCTTGCAGAAGCCAAAAGCACAAGTCTAATAAGTCTAATGTTAAAGCACAATCATTTGTCTTTTCCAAAATTCATGTCCAAACAGGACTGTCACCATACTTGGTGAGAATTATATACAGAGTCAGATGAAAGAAATAATTACAGGGAAAACCTGAGGTATGCCTATGACAACTATAAGAATACAATTAATACAACAATTCTATAGAGCCGATCCCGAATTTACTGGGAATAAGGCTTTGTTTATAGTTTGTTTGCTGTAATATAACAATTCAATTAGTATCTATTTTCCTTTTCTGTGAAGCATAAAATGACAACAGTTTGGAACATTAAATATACTGAAAATATTGCTTAATTACTGTCTCTCATTGTTCTCATAAACGAGGTACGACAATCTTTGGCGTTGTTGTTATTTGAACTCAAAGAGAAGGAGAATATCAACTTTCATTCATACACAATAAAGCAAGGAACTGGCTGAAACATATATAGAGCAGCCATTATTCTTTTACGTCACAAAAGTGTCTAACCAACCACTATTTTTACTGACTACCACCATACACATTTGACAGCCTACTCATTTCCCTGCAAGACCATATTTCTTAACTTATAAAATAAACTTAAGCTAAGACTTAATACATCAAAAATATATATAGGACTAATGGCAACAAAAGTATCAATGCTAAATGTCAATACTCCTCCTTGAGACTTTTTTTGGAAACACTAAGGCAACTCCTCATTGTTTCAAATCTTCCTTTAGGCAATGACTTAGTGAAAATATCAACACATTGGTCCTCAGAGCTACAATGCATTAGTTCCACATCCTCCCTATCTTGAGCTTCTCTTATTGAATGATATTTGATTTTTATGTGCTTTGTCCTTCCATGACTGTTTGTGAAAAGATGGTTGTGGTTTTCTCTTGTTTACGCTTCAAATCCTCCAACACTTTCCTTAGCCAAATAGCTTGATTTGTGGCTTCTGAAGCTGTACTCTGCCTCTACAGTAGATTGAGCCATTGTTTTATGCTTCATGGAATTCCAGCACACTATACTTGAATTAGCATAAAACACATAGATGAGGTACTTTTCATATCATCAATTGAACCAGCCTAGTCACTATCTATAAAATTAGTGAGTAGCAGCTTTTCTGATCTACTGAACCAAATCTCTAGCTCGTCTGTTCCTTTTACATATCTCAACACCCTTTTATTTGTATGGAAATGAAGTTCACTGGGCTTCTATCTAAACCTGGATAAGATATTAGCTGTAAAAGAGATATCTGGTCTAGTAGAAGTCAGATATAATAGGCATCCAACTTTGCTTCTATACACTTTCTCATCTTTCTTCTTGTCTCCATCATCCTTCATCAATTTAAAATTCAAAACTAATGGAGTATTTACTGGTTTGCATATTTCCATANTTTTTTTTTTTTTTTTTTGGCAAACAAAATATCCCTTTTGAGTTTGAGATATTTCCATGCCAAGAAAGTATTGCATCTTTCCAAGGTCTGTCATCTCAAATATCTTTTTCAACTCATCTTTCACCTGCTCAATTAATATGCAAAATCATCCACGTATAATGACATGATGATCATCTCCTTTTTCTCCTTCAACATCTCTTCATTTATATACAAAGTTTGTTCATTCATGCTTCTTAGAAATCCAAGCATATTCAGATATTCATCTATCTTACTATACAAGACTTTCTTCAGCAAATATACTTTGTCATCGTTCCCAGCAAATTGGAAACCTTTTGGCTGATCAATGTACATTTTCTCCTCTAAGTATCCATTCAGAAATGCTGACTTGACATCTAATTGGTAAATCTCTCAGCCTCTATGAGCTGCTATTTCAAACAACAATCTGATGGTTTCATACCTTGCTACTGGTGCAAATATGTAATTAAAGTCCCCACTATATTGTTTAGCCTACCCCTTCACTACCAGTCTAGCATTTAGCTTGTTCACTAAGCCATATGGATTCAGTTTTGATTTGTACACCCATTTCACCCCAATTACATTCCTATCTCTTGGTCGTCAACCAGGAACCAAGTTTCATTCTTCTCAACCATGTTTAACTCCTCCTTCATTGCAGCCATCCATACTTTTGATTTTGTAGCCTCAACAAAGTTTGAAGGTTCCAGAATAGTTGAATTACACCTAGCATATATATCTGCAAATGACCTTGTTCTTAGAACAATATTATCTGAATCAGACTCACTATCAGATGTTGCTCTTCTTCATTGACATCGGTATCATTTATCTAAGGTGTTGCTTTTGGAATTTGAGATTGACAGTGCACCAGTTGATTCCCAATTCCAAGAGGCTTCTTCATCAACTTTAATGTCCTTGCTAGAGATTATTTTCTTGGTATGAGGATTGAAGACTCTATACCCTTTTGCATTGCTACAGTACTCTACTAGAACCCCAAACTCTGCCTTTTGACTCAGCTTATCTTTCTTCACTTCAGGTCCATGTGTATAGCAGAGGCTCCCAAACACTTTCAGATGTGAAACGTCTAGTTTAGTTCCATACCAAGCTTCAAAAGGAGTCTTTTTATCCAATGATTTTGTAGGCAATCTATTGAGTAGAGACACTGCAGTATTCGCAGCTTCTGCCCAGAACACCATTGGAATTTTCTTCTCTATCATCAAGCATTTAGCCATCTCCACAATCGTTCTATTCTTTCTTTCACATACTCGATTCTACTGTAGAGAATAGGGGACAGTTAATAGATGCTTTATCCCATTTCTTCACAAAATTTGTCAAATTGGTTGTAGTAGTACTTTGTTCCATTGTCAGAATTGATGGCTTTGATTTTGCTATCACATTCATTTTCCACCAAGCTTTTGAACCTCTGAAACACACTTGGTACCTCTAATTTCATCTTTAAGAAATATACCTAGCACATTCTTGAAATATCATCAATAAAGATGACAAAGTATTTGCTTCCATTCAATGTTAATGTCCTCATTGTTCCACAGACATTTGAGTGTATCAGTGGGGAGAAGAATTTTGTATATAATTTGTGAGCTGGATCGTTCCAAGTAGTTATGCTAGCCATGGGAAGTGAATCCAACCATTCGAGTGCCTTATCCCGTAGGGTGTGGGAACAACCTCAGCCTGATAGCATCTTCTGATATTTCTTGGTACCAGAAGTGTTGACACATCCAAGAACTGCGATATATGTGTATGAGGATTCTCATTAGCTAACCCGTAGAACTGATGCCCATTTTGGAAGAGTTGGATGACATTAGTTTTCAGCTGGAAGTTTGGTTGCTCGAATGACAGGTACACAATACTGGATTGACTTTGGACAATGAATGGTGACAAGAAATCCCCAAGTAAGGTGTTCCCGTCATCTTCTTCCTCTGCGTTGGCTGGGACTACAGGATTCCTCATTGGTTCAATTTTTTGATTTGCCATTGATATTTGTTCTTGGTTGTCCTGCTGTGCTGCTCTAGCTTCCCTTTACCTGTGATGAAAAGTCCGTTCAATCTCCAAATCAGTTGGAAAGAGTTCACCATACAGCGACCCTCGCATACAAGACCTGAAAAAAGAATGAAGAGTAGCATTTAGGTAAATTAATAAAAATAAAAATTACTAACTAAAACAAAAATAAGTAAAGATAAAACTAATGTTCGAATTAGTATCAAGATAAATAAAATTAAGCTAAATTTGATCCCTGACAGCGGCGCCAAAAACTTGGTCACGAAAATATTTATTCGTTTTAAAACCACCCAAGTGTACGGTTCGTTAACAAGTATTAAAATGGATTTTGAGTCCAAGTATCGTTCCCACAGGGATTGATTAGTTCTAATTCTAATTATCGTGACCTGAACCAAAACAAATAAAGGAAAGTGTTTATGTTGATGAAATTATAAGTGAATTAATGATAAATATGAAAGTATGAATAAATTACTTAAATAAATGCAAAATGGCTATGAATATGATTTGAGGTGTTTTCTAATATGTGATGAATGTACTAAGATCACGAATTCGTAAGTAATAATTTTTTAACCCTAGTTTTACACCTTGACAAACGATTGCAATATGGACAAATCAATGTTCCTAAATTATTCAACAATCTCTCTAGAGCAATGTTAAACATATTTCATATATGATTCGACTATATTTCTATAATGGATACAAACATAGAAGAATGCATGAGTTTTTATGAA
>CAIGRL010158789.1:0-10874 GCA_903798325.1 Fraxinus xanthoxyloides | reverse complement strand
AAAAAAAAAAAAAAAGGAAGAATACATATAATTTTATTTGCCATCTTCTTCGGCGCTTGATTAAGGAGGGCGACGAACGGACCTGATGTAATCTTCCAAAGCTTGGATTTGTTCCTCTGTGGGTGGTGTTTCGTTGTTCTTTATGGATCTGTGAACGTCATACGTTGTTGAAGCCAAGAATAAAACCCTGTCGTGTAATTAGTGTTCAAATCCGTGTTAATTCGTGTGTATTGAGTAGAAACCGAGAGAGAGAAAAAGAAAAATCTGAAAAAACCTACCCCGAAGCAATAAGTATGATCTGCCTTGGAAATATATGTTTCCCAAAAATCTTCATGTCTTGATTGATATCTCAATTGGAAAAGTATCTCTCTCTTTCACTCTAGCTCACTCATGTTTTCTCTCTTTTAATTCGAATTACCGATTAATATTGGTTGGAGAAATATCTTTGGAGATATAAAAGCCTATTTTTCGGAAATTTTTTAAAGGGTAAATTTGCGAGTGATAAAACCAAATATTGACCTAAAAATGATTTGTATAAATCCAGAAATAAATCTTACACATCTGTCGTATCTGTCAGACATAAGTGCTGTTTTTAATAATGAATAATATAATTTATAGTGAAAACTAACGATAGTGTGCATACGTAGAATACATATGATATTTTGTTATTTGATAAATTGATGTGGTAGTTTTTTATGACAGGTTTACTTGCGCCTCATTTAATTTTTTTTGAAAATAAATTTTGTAATAGTGATTTTTGAAAAAAGAAAATGTATAGTTAAAAAGTAGAAAAAAGCTCGAACTTACGTATAAAATCATTTTACTGAGAAAAAATATAATTGAAAATGAGTTTGGAAAAAAAAATGATTTTTTAAAGAATAAGATGAAAACAAGGGAAATTAGCCAAATGATTAATCTATGTATATATAAATGTAAACATAGAAGTTCACATAATATGAGTGGGGTGAGGCCACAATACTGTAGCATAGGTCCCAACTCACTCACATTATGTCAACCCATATGTGTACATAGCATGACTCTAAGCTAAAACAACTCGATGAAGCTTGTAGGGCTCTACAGGAAATTCTAAATTAGAGAACTGCAATACAAAGTGTTTAGCTAAAACATGAGCAAAAACATTTGCTTCGCAACGAATAAAAGTGTAAACTATTAAAGTCACTTAGTGTGAACTGGCTCACTAAGTGGGCCAAGCTGAGCGCAACAATAAACGAGCCTAGCAACTTGACCCATTTGTCACAACAAGTGTATCACGTTTCTCAACCAAGTACAGATATTCTTAGGTCCAGATTATAATGGGCTAGTTCCAATCCAAAATCATAGTTATTGTGTTGTAATTAAAGTCGATAGTGGTAATACATGTCTTGAATTAGTCAGAGGCGAAACAAAGAGAAAAACGCGCCACAAATTCGCTTCGCTAACTATCCTTCAACCGCTCAAGTGGTTTTAGCATTACATTGACACGTCAGCGCTTGAGTCGTCATGTCATCGCTCGCTGAATGCGAGGCCAGCGCTCAAGCGGTGGTTATATCAGGTCAAACCCTAGTTTGCAATTCCATACAACCTCAAACACTTCATACCATATATGCCTAAGCCATAATTTGTCCTAAACATCTTTTGCATTATTAGTTGATCAATTATTCATTTAATAGAACATCAAATTCAATTCCATAATTCTCTTAAATCAACCAAAAGATTAAAATATAAAAGATTCAAAGATCAAACACTAAAAATCTTACCTTCACCAATAAGCCTTTAGAAATCTAAAGTTGGGAAGAGACAACTAAAGTTCCGTTGTTCCAGAACGAGTTTTCTCTTGGTTATTCATATAGAGAGAAAAGAAATCCAGAGTTTTGAAAAGTATTAGAGGCACAATCGAAGATGTTCTTCGGTGATTTATAAGTTGGGTGGTCAGAGACTACTAAGGCTTAGTTGTGTCTGAACCAGTTGTAAGTTATTTTTTTAGTACATCGTTTTGGCAAGATTTACCCATATTTTTTTTTATCCCTATGAAGAGTTCTTCAAGGGGTTTTTCTTCGTTATTATATTTAGTGTTGATTTTACTTTTATACTTTGATATATGTCAAATGATTGTTAATTTGGATTAAATTTTATCGTCTATAGACAACAATAAGTGACTTGTTACTTATTATTGTTTGTTGTTTTTAATTCTACATTATACATCTATTCCCCCTCTAAGTAATTTAGGTCTAAACTTCGATTATTTATAGATATATTTAGGAGAATGGTACCCTCCTAAGTGTGAATAGATGGAGAGTTGACATTCATCACCTCATAAATGAAATGAGACTCAAGTTGAGAAATGTTCAAAGAATTTTAGCAAATCCTAGTCCCCCCTTCTCAACTTGCAAGCATTGCCCGAAACCTATTGAGATCGGATCATCGGCAAAATGAGGTGAAATCTACCTCGAGAAAAATTTCGAGAAGACAAGAAGAAGCATACCATCATATTATTTTAAAAATTAAAAATAAAGAGTGTTTTAGAGCTTGTGATTAATCATTAACTCTCTAATAGAGGGTTTCTTAAAGATGCTTTAAGTTGTTGAGTCATATTTTATATTTACTTAAAAATGTTAAATTATTAATTGGCGCAAATTTTACAACGTTAGCATACAAGATTTATGATTCTCACAAATCAACACTAGTTGATAGTACTTAATTTACTCAAAAGGTAAAAGTATTAATTTGCCTAAAATGATTCCAAAACAAAAAAAAAAAAAAATTATGTATAAAATTTACATATTTCATAGATCAAAAGGAGTTCATAATAATTAGCTCTCCCTTTGACAACCATTATTTTCAAACTTTTTTCTCTACATGTTCTCGAAAATATCTTTCAAATTAAAACCATTGCAAATGTGCGTTTCGTTAACAAACAATAAAGCGGATGAGAGTCCCAGTATCGTCCCACAGATATTGACTTAGTTCAATTTTAATTGTCGTGACCTTAATCGAAATAAGAATAATATGACTTGTCTGTTGGTGACAAAATTATAATCAAAATAATGTACTTATGCAAATTATGACTAAGTGAACTAATAATAATGCAAAAATAACACTAAATGCACGTTATGTGTTCTCATAAATGACAAACGCACTAGGAACCCAAATTCTCATGTAATAATCATTATTTAACCTTAGTTCTACACTTTGACAACACAGTTGAATTTTGAAGAATCAATATTTCTATTTTATTTAACAATTTCTCTCGAATAATGTTAAACCTACTATCATATATAGCCTGACTATATTTCTATAACGGATGCTAACATACAAGAGTGCATGAATTTTTATAAACACTTAAAAACTTACGTAGAGCATAACAATACCCTATGATGATTTACACTATGTTAAGCCTATTTTCATTGTTTTGAATGCATAAAACAAGCCACCAAATTCATGCAACTATCATACACAATAATTGTAGAGAAAAAAATAATAGCGATTTAGTTACTAGTTAGTCAGGTTAATGGCAACTTTATGGCAAAGGACAAGGGCATGGTTGCGTACCTTAAACTTGTAATGAGCCTACTCCTATCTTTCGAAAAATTTGAGTTAACCTAAATCCCACACACGGAGAACGCCTACGTCGATGCCTTATCCAAGCTGGCTAGCAGTAAGGACTCGAAACTATGAACGTTTGTGTCAATTGAACACCTTTTAGAGCCCTCGACTGCTAAGGGAAAAGAGGTAATGTAGGTGGAAGGAACGCCTACATGGATACAACTTATAGTAGCTTTCCTAAAAAATCAAGTTCTCGATGACAAAGAAGAGGCTTACAAACTTAGAAGAATGGCCGCACATTTCATGTTACAAAATGACGTGCTCTACAAAAGGGATTTCTCTCTCTACCCCTCATTCGATGTGTAGGAGGACGGAAGCTACCTACGTCCTCCGCGAGATCTACAAGGAAATCACGCCGGAGGACTCGCACGTGCACATAAGACGCTTCAATAGGGGTATTATTGGCCCATGTTAAATAAAGACACAATCCAATTTGTACTAAAATGCGAAAAATGCCTATGTTTCGCTCTCATCTAGGGCAACCTTCCTAGGAACTAACAGTAGTTTACATTTTATGGCTGTTTTCCAAATAGGAAATCGACCTTATAGGCTCCTACCCAAGGGTAGAGGTAGTGTAAGTTTTGTTATCGTTTCTATTGACTACTTTACAAAATAGGTTAAAGCAGAACCTCTGGCCAAAATTATAGAAGCTAACACTTCTAAATTCTTGTGGAAGGTCAAAGACTTGTGTGAGGAGCTGGAAATCAAGAAGAATTTTTCAACACCTCATCACCCTAAGCAAATGGTAGGTAGAGGCCAAAAGCAAGACCATTATGTACACCTTAAAAAGAAAACTTGACATCTTTAAAGGAACATTAGTTGATGAGTTGCCACAAGTATTGTGGGCAATTCGAACCACAAGCCAGACCCCAACTGAGAAACACCTTTCTCAATGGCCTACCGTGTCGAAGCTATGAGACCAGTAGAAGTCGGTTTACCCTCTCTCCGTCGATCGCAGTTCAATGAAATATCCAACAATGTGTTCAAAAGTTGCGAACTCGTTTTCCTTGATGAAAAAAGGGATGAATCTCAAGTGAAAATAGCTACGTATCTAAGGAAGATGACCCGTTATTACAACTCGAAAGTTAAGAAAAGGTCATTCTGGATAAATGACTTAGTACTTCAGAGGGTTTTCCTTTCCTCCAAAGAACTGAGGGTAGGCACACTGGATCCGAATTGGGAAGGTTCGTACTGCATCAAGGAAAAACTAGTGGATAGAAGACCTGAATGGAAAAATATAACCTCGCTGTGGAACATAGAACATCTCAGGATATATTACCAATAAATGAGCAATAAGGTTGGAAGATCTCTCCTAACCGATGTGAATATTTTAAAGTGATTCAATGAAAGTAGGTTTCATTTTAAAGATTCAAAGAAAATGTAAGACTAAGTTGAACGTAATGGGACAAGGTCATACATAAATAAACCATCTTCCATGCAAGAAATAGTGGGCACCTCGAAGAAGAGGATTTGATCCCAAAAGGGATCACCTCAGTGATTCTCTAAGGCCTACAACACATGCTTCCCATAACGAACCTGAACGTCATAGGAGAAGTCCTTACATCGATGAATCATCCACCATGTAAGGAAGTGTGGTCACCTCGAAAAAGAGGATTTGATCCCAAAAGGGATTACCTCAGTGATTCTCCGAGGTGCACAACACATGTCTTCCATGACGAAGATGAATATCATGGGAGAAACCCTTACATGAATGAATCATCTAACATATAAGGAAGTATGTGTGCCTTAGAGAAGAGAATCTAATCCCAAAAGGGATTACCTCAGTTATTCTCCGAGGTGCACAACACATACCTTCCATGAACGTCATAAGAGAAGCCCTTACATGGATGAACCATCCACCATGTAGGGAAGTGTGAGCATCTCAAAGAAGATGTTTTGATCCCAAAAAGTATTACGTCGTAATTCTCCGAGGCGCACAACATATGCCTCCCATGAAGAAGCTAAACATCATGGGAGAAGACCTTACATTGATGAACCATCCACTATTTATAGAAGCGTGGGTGCCTCGAAGAAGAGGATATGATTCCAAAAGGAATTACCTCAGTGATTATTCCAACTCGCACAACACATGTCTCACATGACGAAGCTGAACATTATAGGAGAAACAATCATATTCGAAGATATTTTTAAAGTTTATTTTATGTTTTCATATTTCATCATACTCGAAGACATTTTGAAGGTCCATTTCTTTTAAGTTCATCATATTCGCCTCGGTTTAGTTTGGAAGTTTGATTGTGTTTTAATTGCGCATATTAGAGAGGTCCCAACACTTATAAGAAATTGAAAACCTAAGAGCAGAAAAACAACGCACTTCATTGATAAAAAGTTATACAAGAGAAGGCTTCAACCATTATAGAGCTAACAAAAAGACATAAAAAATAAAAGCCTGTTCTATGTTGGAGGTGGCAGGGAGTTCTACGCCTCAATGGTAGGCTTTTCAGTAGATAGAGCTTCTTGGCTTGAAGTTTAATCCTCAAGAATCTCCTCCTAGTCTTCTTCACCATTTGCTTTAACCGCATCATTAGCAGGGGTTTGAGGTACCTCCTCCAAGTACTGGGCCTTCAGCTCAACATCATTAAGATCTAAAGAAAGCTCTCACACATTGTCTACCACTTAGAGATAGGCGAATCTCCCCTAGTAGGCAATGTAGTCCTTTATCAAGTGAAAGTTGGCAATGTAGTCCTTTACCTCCTCTTTACCTACCTTATGAGCATCAACATTGGACTACTCAACCTCATGCACATAGTACCTTATTTAGGTCTCTATAAACCAATTTGCATACTTCAGACTGACGTTTTCTAAGTTGGCTTTCTTTAGAGCCTCGGTCATACGCTTTTGATAATTGTTTGAAGTTTCAACCTTCTTTTTCAATAAAGCCATTTTGCACTGGGACTGATAAACTTCCTTCTTCAAAGCCTCAATCTTGGCTGAGGCAAAATTCAACTTAACTGCATAATCAGAACGCTAAGCATTCGACTCCTTAGCCTCGGCCTTTATATTTTTTACCTCATGCTCCACCGATGCTAACTTCTCAACTGACTTCTGGTTACGTGTTTGAATGTCCTTCAAAACCTCTTGACATTCAAGGGTGACCCAAAAATCCCTGTCACTCTGCCTTACTAGGGTCACCATAAGGTCCAACACATCATAAGAGGCCACATAAGTTTGCCACCTATTAGTCTAATTTGTAGAAGTTTTCAATGCCAGCATAGACTTCAGGTGGCAGTATATCCATCGTCGAGGCAATCTCTTCGTCTTACCCAGCCAAAAACCTCCTTGATTTCCCAGGGGTTCTCACAACTGGCATATTCTTTACTACATTTGAGCTCTGTTCTACCTCCTTCGCAGCCTCTTCATTGGCTTCCCTAGCCTTTTGTGCCTTTGCAGTAGAGAAAGAAGACTGTATCATCTTGGGAGGTTGTGGGGATAGAGGCAATTGAACTATCAAGGCACTTCAAACTTCCTAGCCACAGGGCTAGTGTTGTGGGAAAGCTTCATTTTCTTCTGAGACTCCTGTTTCACTTTCTCATTTCCCTTCTCCTGGGGCACCTCTTCGTCCATTTTCTCAACCTGCTCTTTGTTGAGGCACTTGAGCTTTCCTTGAACATGTTTAGTACTTCAGATTATTGGCTTCCAAGCCGATGTATTGATGGTAGAAGTGGCCTTCATGATAGAAGCCATGTAGGAGTAGAGTACTTCTTCTCAAAAAATATTTGCAAACACATTAGCATGTTAGTTAGTTAGATCAATAGAAAATGAGGCACAAGTTAAAAGAGTTCAACAGTTACCTATGGAAGCCAATAATCTGAAGTCTAAGAAAAATTATTATGATTCGATGAGGCGATCAAAGTGGCGTAACCTTTGAAGACGTTTGTATATGTCTTCAATGATGTCCCACTCGGCCTGGAAAAGCTCGAAGTGATATCCTGAAACTAAAATGAAAAAGCATCGATTAACGTTAAGACAAGCAAATAACAGGTTTAAAAAGGAATCTCAAGAGCTTCAGAATCAAGATTCCTTCCACCACTTTGACTCCTCCTTTCCCATTATACGAGGCTAAAAAATGGTTTGGAAAACATGCAAAGGCATGTGCTCTCCAAGCAAGGTCTCTTTCCTATGGAAATATACTCCTACCAACTGGCTCCACCATTTGGAAAAATTTGGGTTGGAGCCAACACATAGGTCCTTAGCACCACCCTAAAAAAAGGGTAGAGACATATGCACACCTGCCTTAAACAGAAATTCACTAACAGACATACATCCCGAACTTGGATTAACAGGCACGTTCATGGGCCTCAGGTTTTAGGAGTTCTATGGAGTCTAGGATTCTATATTTCTCCATAATATCTACTAACTACACAGAGGTCATGGCAAAAGGGATTCTCGCAGTCCCTACACTATTTCGTAGTCACTAGGACCCCACTTATGGTCCACAAACTTCCATTCAACCCACCTGACAATGCTTGTTCCCCAACCCTTCCAAGGCTTACCCTGCGACTACTAGCACTAGACCCAGAAGCCATTCAAATCGAAATAGATGGAAGAATGAATAGAAGATGGAAAAGAAGGAGATTACCTAAATAAAGGAGAATCTCTAAGAGCGTGAGTTTTCCAGAGAAAGAAAACGAACGGAAGATTTTTGAATGCCAGATAGATTCGAAGATTTTTGCAAAGGTAAAAAACTAACCTAATAATAGAATTTTGGCTTTTATAAGAAGGGAGGACAAAGCACCACTCTTGGCTCTAGATCAACTTCATCTGAAGCATTCATTTCTAGCCTCATCTGAGGTGTCGAATTCTAACAATTTTTATCATCAACGCTACGAATTAATGTGTGCTTCTCATGCACGAGCCTTAGTGTGTCAACCTCAAAACGCAGTTGCGTAGCCATCCTTGCACATTCAATATAACGACTAGTACGTGCATGAGAAGTCGAATCGTTTCAGTTTCCTTTTCTTGGTAATGTACGAAAACATCAAATCATTGGCACGATTATCAAAAGTTTACTTTATTTTCAATTTAATAGTGTGTTTGAACCACATTATTTTGAAAGAATGTGTTCTAAAATAGTAAATTGAAGGAAAATGTGTGGTTGAAAGAGAAGGAAAAGTTATTGATGTAAAGAAGAATATTATTTTTTTGAAGAATATGTGGTTGAAAATAAGTAGAAGAATGAGAATGAAAGCTTAATTTGGCCCAAACAGGAGCTAAATAAGGAGCTTCAGCAGTTGAGCACTTTACTGCTTTACCTTCTAAAATAAATCTTAGCTATTATCAATTTAAATAAGGAACTTCAGCAGACCAGCACTTCGTGCTTCAGCTCTTGAAACAAGTTTCACCTATTTTCAATTCAAACAGGGAGCTTCAGCATTTCAGCACTACATAGGATACGACATATGAAAATCAAGTTCAACTTTGAACTCCAACTATGATATCAATATCTACACTTGTATTTAGGGGACTATTGTTTTGTGTCGTCCAGAAGATCTACCCCAAAGAAACTTTATGCAAGACAGAAATCCACGCACAACATGAATAATCATACATGGACTTGGGGACTATTGTTACGCCTCGCCACATAGGCTCCCACATGAAGCTTACGTTACATCCAACGTGGAGTGCAATGAACCTAACGAATCCCTCTTGCCGAAAGGGTGGTGCTCTTGGAGTCTAAATTCAAAGCTCTACCACAACATGTGACGACCCACCTCCTTTAAAGATCTCCTAATGATAAAATCTTGTTCTAATGATTGATGTGACTCATGTAGTGAGCAATATGTCGAAGTCTTGTTAACATAGATTGTAGGGTGGTTGCCCCCTTTTAAGAGCATAAATATGTCAAAGGCTAGTTCAAATTGATACATATGATAAGATGCTTCGGTTGAGGGGATGAGCCACATGTCCTCTCATTCAGTAAAGACTGTTTCACATATAGCACTATAAATATTCCCCCTATTATCACTTGAGTGTAATGCAGATGCGTCCATTTTAAGCTATATATCATCTCCTCTTGAGGTGAATCTTTTATTGGTAGAGTTAGATATTTGATCTTAACTTTTAGTTTGTGTATTGTTGATTGTTCATTTTCATGTGATCACGCTCATAAATATTGTCGGCGCCTAAACATCTTTGTCTTGTGTTATAAAACTTTTCTCGTGTCCGAATCCAAAACATCATCGAATAGTAATCTGTTCAAATATACTAGATTTAGCTTACATGGATGTGAGTAATCCCGGTAACTATTGTCCACGTCAATGATACCAAAAACGAGGTCAACAAAAACCTTGAGACCTTGGCTTCTTGAATGATTTTCTTTAATAGTTTTTACTTTTGGACTTTGTTTTCTTTTAATTAATGTGAATTTTGTATCACAAGAGAGGGGCCTCCTATAATTATTTATGAATGCAAGTATTTATAGATCAAAAAATTAGATCAAACATAGTGACAAAATTGCATTCCATGTAGACTTTTAGTAGAGAAAAAGAGACTATAAATTTCAAGCATGGTTGCCATATTTTTTGCCCTTGTGGTCGTACAAGCAACAAGCCTACGATTCCGCGTGCTTGTAGAATTGTGAACTTCTTGTGCAATTTAAGGGGTTGTGGTCGCAGCCCTTTAAGGCTTGCAATCGCAACCCCAATTTCCTCCTAGATTTTTGGTCCTTGATTTCTCGTCTTGTTTAGCTTGAGTCCCTTTATATACAATTTTAGTCATTCATCTTTAATTCTTCACAATTTAGTCATGCACTTTCCAAAATCAATAATAATTGATCTGATGCAGGTTTCAAAAGTTTTTAATTAAGTCCTTAAGCTTTCCAATTGTTGGATTTAACTCTTGAAACTTTTGAATTCCTTTCGAATGCTATATTAATTCTTCTAATCTTCAATTCCCCAAAATCAACTTCAATTAAGCTTCAAAAATATTTTCTTTTTTCACGCCAATTGTATTCAAGTATAGATCAATTAACATAATTTATATAAAATTAAGTAGATATTTGCTCAATTTTACAATAAATAAATAAGAATAAAATTCAGAATAAGTACATATAATGAATTTATCAATGGTCAGGCTTAGCATCGATAAGTTTTTATGGATGTAATCAATTCCAGTGAGTAACAGAATTAACATTAGAAAGTTTAGGGCATGTTTTCTTTGTCGTTTTCAAGTCATTTTCTATTTTCGATTTTTCAAAACAGTGAAAACATGCTCTTTTTTATTTTTCAAAACGTATTTTTGAAAATGAAAAAAAA
>CAIGRL010158760.1:0-14724 GCA_903798325.1 Fraxinus xanthoxyloides | reverse complement strand
TAGTGGGCCCCACACTAATTAGAGGGCCCCACACTAATCTTAACTCTCTAATTAATTAATTAGTGGGCCCCACACTAATTAGAGAGGGTTGTACAATTACAGCCCTCCTAATGACTGTAAGTACAGCATTTCTCTAATTTTGTTGAATTAAGTAGCTTATTTTACAACTGTGTGAATCGTTTTTTGTCAACAAATAGACAAAGGTGTTATATATTTTAAACACAATACAACCTCGCGTTGTTTGTGCATGTAATTTTTTAATTTTAATATTGTTACGTTTCTATCTGCATAACACGTCACGCCATTGTCAGATAAATTTTAATAAAACTTGCCGATGAATTGTAATGAAACTTTCCGAGTTCTTATCGGAAATGGACCAAGTAAAGAACCGAAGAAGGTGGGGAGAAGTTTGAATGGATTCTCTCCAGTTTCTACTCCTCTTTTCAGGAAATGTTTTAAACAGTCGCAAGTCCAGATCGTATAGATTTTCCATTTTGGAGTTTCAACGTATTTTTCTCCCTACAATTTATCCTTTTATGTCTAGTTATCAATAATAAAGTGATTGATCTCAATTCCCAACAAGCATCACTTGACGTTAAGAGAGAGAAATTTAGTGCTTGTTTGAAAAACTTTAAAAATTTCAACAAATAATTTTTCACAGAATCCACTACTTTGATCAAAATCTACTATATTTTCACCAAAAACTGTCACAACACCAAACATTGTCCATTCTGTACTCCACAAGAGAATGGGGTATGATCCTATCAGGAATTTTTTAAATTTTCAAAACGCAACCAGCAAATTGAAGAAACTTCAAACCACCATAAAACATTATTACATGCATGCAGCAAAACACTACATTTTTGTACATGAAGATGGTCACAGAGGACTACTACATTAAAACAAATACTCAATAGAAACATTCTTCATCGGACGCGATTTCCAAATCCCCATACTAAAGAGAACCTATTCTTGCTTGCATATACACAAAAGTTACTGGGACAATGGAGCTTCATACCTCTACCTCAGCTTTTTCACTTCTTCAATGACCTTACCTTGCTTGGTTTTTAGTATCTTCTGGAATGTTGAACAAGAACTGAGGTAAAGATGCTATCCTAGGGAGATTAAGCAGCAGTTCTCCAACTGAGTCCTCCCTAGTCATTGATGCCGGCTGCTTGTAACAAGAGGTATCATTGGACTCATCCATGGGGATAGCTTCATTTTCTGTAGTTGATGAACCAAACTTGTCATCTGTTCTCTGACAGTTTCTGCTTTTAATTTGAGAGTTTGGACCTGCTGTAGTATCTTTCTGAAGAAGGCAGCAAAGAGAATTGACCCTTGACATGAGAGATTTCTCATCTGAGTCAGGCATGTGTTGGATGTCGCAGTCGCTGAACAAGCACTGCTTGATGTCGTCCAGAACTTTGAGGCTTTGCCATTCCTCGCTCGAGAGAGTTTGATAGTTAGAGGTTTTCTCCTCGGATATCCGATGCTCAAGATAGCTCACCAAATCACTCATTGACATAGAGGAGTGGAGACCTGGCGCCCTGATCTGATCCCAGTTGCTGAGAAACTTTAGTTGCTCCATCCCGCCAATTTTAATATCTTCGATGGTCAGCATTTCCCTAGCTGCATATAATAGTAAAAGGAGTTTCATATTATTAGATAAAAGAAGACAAGAATCTATCTACAAGTAAATAGCAAACAAATCCAATTGACGATACTTCTCGAGGCAAGACAATGAGCAACTCAGAAGGCAATGATGTAATTCATCATAATATACTAATATTTTCTATCACCATATGTAGAGCCTGTGCAATAATTGTGCAAAAATGTAGTTTACAACCCCGAAGAGAATTGGTGAACAAGTATCAGCAAAAAATGAAGATGCATGGGGTCCATTTTTCAGTATTTCATGGCTAGAAACTGTGGGGACAAACAAACACGACATTGGAAAAATCTTCTCTAGGATGGAAGATAGTAGAGAGGAGAAAAGGAGTAATCAGGAATATATACTTTCTCATACTCACATTTTTTTTTTTCACCTCTGTGTGGGACTTACAGACATGAAAGTGACGACATAATTATTCATTTTGAAATAAGAAATTTGACACTCTCCTACAAGATGAACTTGTCATATTAGTACTTATACATCCTGTCCTAAATTGAAAGGGTAGACTAAATTAAATTGAAGTGAATCTCTTAGGAGTGCCAGCTGGTTTTGGGAATTTGTAAAATGAAAAGCACAGGGCAAAATATCTAGCTACTCACCCTGTTACAGATGAGCATGTGCCAGCTAAATAGATTAATGCAAAAGATAGGTAGACGTCCAGCTGCCCAAGCCCTGATCATCACGTAACTGTATATCTTCCGGAAGACATTGTGTTCTACCACTTCTGAAGTTGTAACAAGATTCAGAGTGCAAGCTTACAAGAGTCTTAAGCTTTCTCATAGAATTTTGCTTCGGGGACATGTCTTCCATATCCTTGCCCTTGTCTTTTCCCATACTCCCCTCACGCACACACACCCAACTGGATATAAAAAAAAGCTTTACTTCCTAGCTTGGCAGTTTAGAGAGTGACATCAGTTTTCGTAATCTGAGTACATTGCATGAACTAATTACACAGGATCTGTACTCCTACTTAGTTGCTGGTAAGGTAGACAATCACAAGCTGAGCTCCGCATCACCTACTCCCCCTCTCTGAAATAAGAGAACGAGGAAAGGGGGAGTTGAAAATACCATTAAAAAGTTGTGTTGTGGCCCTTCTCCAACCATAGTATACAAGGGGGCTCAGACCACGTTGAACAGGGCCAAAAATCTTCCTCATGTTCAACAGCCTGATACAATCAACTTCAAAACACAATTTACAGTCAATACTACCAATCCTGTGTCACATCTTGATTCTAGTCACTTCTTGTGAAAATGACTGCCCCCACGATGACCCATACTATTTGGTAGTCAAAACCCCAAGGAAATTCTAAATTATTAAAATATTTCAATGTAACATCCTAACAATTTGAAACACTATCAGATCACAATTGAATTGCAATTTTCTATAGAAATATGGAACACTTCCTAATATTAATATATATCCAGCACATATAAAACTATTCTCTAGTTTGAAATTCCTCTAATACCAAAATTTACAGTACAAACTAATTTACGCTTCCTTTCCAGTTTCAGACTGTGGCTATTCTCTATACTAGGTAAATTAAAAAGGAGCACAAGGATGGTCGACTTGTTAGCCAAAACCCATAAGATCACACCCCTATAGTAACTTCAGCTTTGTCCCTCATTCATTTTTCTTTATTTCATCAAGGCGAGATATTCCAAACCAGTTTACGATAAATGCACTAATAATTGTAATTGAACGAAAAACAAATTATCATGAGTGAAATCTATATACATGATTAAGGGTTCTGTTCTTTCGAGTGGATAGGAAGAGGTAAAAGAAGCCATGCCATTCTCAAACAATTAATTAGAATAGAGAGTGCTGGACTAGATAGACTTCTTTAAGTATTAAAAAAGTTTAAATAAGCACACTTCTCTGAAACAAAAACACTAAGTTTAGCATACATTTCATCAACAAAATACAGTTCTACCTGAGCTTGGTGATGGTGTTTCGCGAGGGTAAGATTCTGAATGTCTACCAAGAGCATCATGTTCATATTTTGAAGAAGATGATTGAGCTCCAGATGGCGAAGCTGGGTCCCGTAAGTTAGAAAAGGAAGAACTCTCCCCGCTATTCATATCAAACCCACTGTTGTTTTCACTTGGATCATCAAACACAGAGACTCTGGGTTCAAAATATGGAGAATCCAATGTTATATCTCCTTGCTGACTCAGAAAGTTGAGACGGGGATCGCATTGAATAAGTTTTTCGAAATGCTTTCCAAGCAAGCCTTGTGGACACTCCAGATAATGTCGCCTGAAATAAATAAAAAATAATAAAAATAAATACCCACATGTATATGTAAGAGCTCCAAGCGTAAAGACACAACTAAGTCACCTAAAAAGCCTGAAAGAAAACCCAAAACATACAACCATAGCATGTACGTATATACATTCATACCTCAAACCATATACATATAAACACTTGTAACCCCAAATAAATAGATAAACCACTATACTTTTGATCTCATCCCAACATTGCATTAATACCATTGGCAGGAATCATCCCATCACCAGAGCAACGACTTCAGAGTTCACCCACTATATCTTCTCCGCATACACATGCACAAAATAAATAAATAAATCCTGTTTTGATCTTTAGGTTCCAATCTGGAACTATACAGATGGCAGGCGTCCTCATGTAAACAGCAAGTAAAGACTTTAGAATAAAAAAACTAAAGGAAAAAATAAAAATAAAACCAGAGACACTAACTACCCCGCTATATGCTACAGCTGTTAACTAAATGGTAGAATATTTCAATGAATATTCTTTTACTTTCAAATTTGTTTCTTGCCATGTTGGGCAATCCACCGATGAAACTTAAGCCTAAGAAGAATAGTGAGACATTTTGTACCATGCTACCAATTGTGTACAGTGTGTGCAAATGTTCGTTTTCCTACCCTGATATCACCTTCCAATGTTTGACATTATACTAGAGTCATCCGGCATAGACTTTTCGTCTTTTCCAGCCTGAGAAGAATCATTTAGGTTTCTGCCGAACCACAAATAAACTAGCAGCACACATGCTGATGGTATTTCTTCTCCTTTAATTACACCTTTTTATGGCATTACACCATCATTTTGCATGTCATATCGTAAAGCAATATTCCTCAAGCTAGAACAAGGGTATATCTTTCACACATTCCCCGATCCACACACACCAAAAGAAAGTTATACAAAGGTGGAAATCTTCAAATAGAGGCATTCTTTCGTAATGTAAACAATTAACTCTACCATCTGGTCTTGCATACTGAGAAAATTACAAATATAAGAAGTGATCTACGATTTAAAATACACAAGCGCACAGAGGACATACAGAGCAAATTCTTTACCAGTTAGATGTGAAATCATTCATGACTGCCAGAGCACAAAAAGGGAAAATACAGAAATGTCGGCTAAAAAACATAAATTAAGCATGGTTAACCTGCTCCCAACCCAGGCAGTACAGAAGACTTACCTATGTATGCTAGCCTGACCACCAGTAAAATCTGTTGTTGCCTGCCAAAGGGTGTGCTTTCTAGGTTGTGGATTAGTCTCTCTGAAGAACAGAGGTTGCCTGGCCAACTGCACATCAAAATGCCAAAATTTGTTGTCAAATTATTATTAACAGCGGATACAGTGCAACATAATGAGACTGAGTGAAGTGAGTGGTTATTACCACAACATCTATAAACCCAGGACCATCATCAGGGTAATTTGCCTTGAGAGCCATTATATCAGACCATTGAATTTCAATCTTATTCTTCAGCCCCCCATCAAGAACTTCCCACACCAGCTTATGCTTCGCAAAGTAACATTTTGCCACCAAGTCCCCTTCATATTTTGATTTGTACTGCAAATCCAATAAATATTCCAGTAAATATCAGTCAAAAAACTATAATGTTCAATGACTAAAATCCATTATACACGTGTTTTTCAAAAAGGTGTGAAATTCGAATCTACCTCCCAGGTCCCAATTCTAAGAACCGAGGCGGGAAAGTTGGAGGCCTTCAGCTTATCAGTAGTACCAGAAGCACCCCCTCTCTGTTCCTTTTTACCATGACTTCCAACTTTGGAAGCTCTAGCTTGAGAAAGCTTTGCTTGAATCAACTCTAAAAGTGATGGGCTTTTTCTCAGTTGCAAACCCAATGGACTGGGCTCATCGAGTGGATTATATTCCAAAACTGACTCCAGAAAACCTCCCATCCCCAGATTCTGCTGCGACAGTGAAACACAAACAATACCAATATCAAATACAACTGTAAACTCACAATAGTTGTTGATAACTTGAAAAAATATGTTGCACGCAGATAAAGATCACATCAAGGTGAATCAAAAATCTAAAACCAAAAAGGGGAGAAATTTCATCAATTGTACGAGTAGGAAGAACAGTGATCGAAGCTTCTAATTTTTCTTTCAATAAAATAGTCGTCTTCAAATTCCTAAAATGCTTAATTTTTCACACCCTAGCGTGTTTATTAATTTCAATACACATTCATTCCAAAAGATACAGAGACGCATATATAAGCATATATACTGCAAATTTAGAAGAATAAAATACTTTGTGACGCTTGGAGAGTGGTCCATGCTCTTCTTCCAAAGGATCCTCTATTTCCATCTTTACCATCGGCATCTTTTCGCTCTGCGAATCCGGGTTTCCGTCTTTCATTAAATGCACCATTAAAACAAAATACAGCTCCACCTGTTTTTGAGATCAAATAGTAGTGAAACCCTAACCCTAATAGACACAGGCTGAATTCGGTGGGTGAGTCGACTCGGAGAATTTTTCTAGTTGCTTCGAACGATTTTACTGTGAGAAAGAGTTAGCTATACGAAAGAAGAAATGACGGAGAAATAGAATTTATTTCTACTATTTTCATTTGGCGGCGGTACACACGTGTCGCTTTACGCGCTTTTGGATGGTGAGTTGTGATGCTCCCTAGCACGTGCTAAGCGCCCACTCACACCGTGGCTAAAAAATTTGGACTGACGTAGCAATAAAAATTTTAAAATTAAAATAAATTAGATAAATTGCACCATTACTCCTCAACTTATTGTTTTATTAATAAGTTAATACTTTAACTTTTCATTTTGAATATGATCATTTGTTATCACTTATCAGTAGAAAATGTTCAACTCTTTATCGACATGTCACGTAGACCTTGTGTGTTTAAATTTATAAAACTAAAGTTTATCTCTTAATTTAGACCGGTGTCGAAAAGTTGAGTTAGGTGATGTAGGGATGGCAAAAAGGGCTCAGCGGCTCGGGTTGGTCCGAAAAAATACCAAGTCAAGCCGAACCCCATTTTGGGGCGTCAACTCGAACCCGAGCTGGTCGGCCTGTGTTTAAAAAAAAATTAAAAACATAAAATAATTAATTTCGGCTGCTTTGCGGGTGCAATTTAGTTGCATGTGTTTGCATCAGCTTTGTGACTTCTGCCTACGTTTCGCAGGCAACAGTCACAAAAAAAAATTAAAAAAATCGAGTCAGTCTGGCTCGACTCGTAAAGGTCTGAGCCGAAGCTTGGGTCGAGCCCAAAATTTTTTGTTGAGCTTTTGCTTGGCTCGGCTCGAGCCCAAAAAAGTTCAGATCTATTTTGCTCCAGTTTGAGTTTCAGCTCGTGACTCGACTCAACTAGTTAACATGACTAAGGTGATGTATGTTATTATTGAGAAATTTTTGTGCGACTATGATGAAAATTTGTTGATTAACTTGTTCTTTTCTATTGATTTGGAACCTATTTGGTACTAAAATGATAAATTGTTAATTTTATTATTAAATTCATGTTTGGTTCAACTAGAAATGTGGATTGAAATCTAAAATTAAAGTTAATGACTAATTTTAATCAAACATTTTATGAGATTCACAACTTTTTATTTAACCCCAATATGGACTAGAAGGCACCGTCCATTGTTTGAATAATAAATTTGTCTTCAACTTTTACAATAATTAGTGGAGATCGTGCGTTGCACGATTACCGTTAGAACTTTAGAAATGATTTTTGTTAAAACGACAAATTATTTCATGATGTATAATAGAATGAAGACAAATTTTAACAAGGTGTTCAGCTTTTTTGACATTTCATCGATTGAGGAAAGAAGGTGGATAATCTGGGAATTCAATTCCATCGAGGTTGAATTTTCAAATGATATATCACATTCAACACTAGTTTTGCAATTAACAACTTTCAAAATAGGCACCTTGATAGCTGTGATTGGAATTACACCAGAAGTGTACATCTCTATACTCTTTTGGATCTCATAATGATTGTTATAACGTATTATCTCTCAATCATATTATCTCTCTTGATAACAATAAAATTCACACAACAGTTTAATTAGTTGTTAATTAATTGAAAACTATTATGTCCTATAACAATCATTCAAGAATAAACACATATTTGACGTAGGGAAATTGAAATTATATTATAAACTTCATAATAGTGGTTCGCTTAATAAATGAGAATCTAGCTAAAAACTGCAAATTACAAGAAATCATGATTATTTTGTAGAATATCACTCGAATATTTGATAGATGGAGGAAATCTTAAAATTCTCGAGTCTGTTCAATGGTTTTTTAATTGAACCTCGTTGAACCTTTTCTTCATAGCCAAAAAACTAAAGTTGGATCTTCAAATAATATAAATCCTATAATTCCCTCTTAATTCTCTTCAAAGATTAATGATTTTGCCTCCATTTAATTGCAATAATTGATGTTTAATATGATATGAGAGGTCCCTCAAATGTTTTCCCACGATCTTGATGTGACATAAAATATTATTTTATTGAAGAATATGTGGTTGAAAATGAGTAGAAGAATGAGAATGAAGTTTTTAATGGGAATCAAACGGGGCCTAGGATAAGAAACGTGTTCAAATTAAAGTTTCAAAAGAGCTCCAATCAAATAAAGAAAATTGTCTTCGCGTCGTGCATGGTTATGTTTATGCACAGCCATTAACATTTTTGTCATATCTTTATTTTTCAATATCCAATTTATGCGATTCAAAGTGATTGAAAATGTAACTCAAAAGGATACAATTATTGTACAAATATAAAATTTTCAATTCGAACGTTTAATATGCGAAAAATGGCTCTAATATGTGGTTGAAAATCTAAATTGGTGAAAAGATTTTGATTATATTTCAACGATTCACTCTTTTGACTTCTAATTGCATTCTGGTTCTATGGGATCTTCAATCATCGTTTTGTGGTTTGAATCGACTATGGCTATTTGCAATAGGTCCCCGAGCTTTGGAAATCCTCATTTTTTGCCCTTTTTGCTTCTTTGTTCTAATTTCACTTCCAATCATCGATTTTTACCTAACAAACAAAATACACAAAAGATTAAACCATAATTAATCATAAGAATTCCTAAATGTCTGTATTCAAAGGCCCCATACAAGTGCATAAATATCCACGTGGATTGCCACATATACAAACATTAGTTGTATAGTAATAGCACTAACAAAGTGATCTACTTGAAGTTAAGTTACCTGATTGTTGATAATTAAAGTTTAGTGACCTAATCACGGTTATGATTAAAGTTTGGTGACCATCAGTACAATTAACCCTTCATAAAACGATCCTAGATAAGATTAATTTTTGAGATTGTTTTCATATCCAGTGATAATACAATCACTCATAAAAAAAAGATGAAAGAAATGTTAAAATAAGTTAATCACAAGTCAATCACATCATCTACACCGTCTCTTTGTTGAAGAGAGCTAGTTGATGCAAACATAATTCAATTTCTTCGTATAATTACCTCGTGTGGCTAGGATACTACGCCCCTTTATGGTTTGGATAAAAAATTAGATTTTTAGTAAATTTTGATAAAAGATAATGAAATGTGATTGAAAATTTGATACAAATTACGAATTTCATAAAATATATGATTAAAAATGAGTTTGGAGAAAATTGTGTTTTACAAAAACTAAAACCAATTGGCTACAACTAACATGACTAACATATTTCATAGTAAGCATGCTTAGTTATGAATGCATGTCCAATAAATATTTGCTTTGCAAGAGACACTAACAAAACAATCATGCTACTTGTACATGGTCACATGAATATTGTAGAACCATTATTATCCCTAACACAAACCTATGACACCAAGAAAATAGATTCCAAGGTAAAAGAAAAAAAAAAGGAAAAAGGAAAAAGTGAGGTAGAAAAGAAGGAAAAATTGGAAGAAAAAAAAAGTCGTGCAACACGGAGAGAGACGGGATTTGTATTTTCAATGAATGGATAAATCGAATGATGATAAATGATAAATTTCCAGAAATTAAGGTGTGTTTGATAGATATTATTTTTGAAGAATGAATTTTAGAATAGCAGATTGATGGAGAATATGTGGTTGAAAAAGAATGAAAAGTTCTTGTTATGATGTAAAATATTATTTTATTGAAGAATGTGTGGTTGAAAATGAGTAGAAAAATGAGAATGAGATTTTTAATGTGAATCAAACGGGGGCTTAATCAAAATCTTCCAACATTCAACATTTATGTGAAGGAGTTGAATCTAATAAAATCAAAACAGCAAAAATCAAATTTTCTGGATTCATGGCTGCTAACAATTTACTTTAATTATGAGATAAGTGGCAACATCATTGAAATAAAGCAAACCATATAATTCGAAGAGCCAAGTTACACACACATTCTCAAAAAAAAGGCGTGAGAACAACTTCTACTAATGAAGATAGACACAAAAATAGAGAATACTATACAAAGAACAGAGCAACCCATAAAGACAATGAAACGTAAAAACTCACCATATCTACTCTGAAATAATTACAGATTAAGATTAATGAGATGTGAAAGCGATACATTATTATTGATACATAAAAGGCAAAAGAAGAAAATAGTCTTAGAGCATATTTGCAACCTCGAAGAAGACATTAAACAATTAAATATACAGCAAAGGAACGGGAAAATCAAGCCAAGAAAACATGCTAGGTTAAAAAAAGGAAAATGTTATGTGTACATTATGGTACACATAGCAGTGTCCATAATGGACACGTGGGGAGCGCCTACGCACAACCCCATTAAAAAAATTTAATATTTCATGATGTCAGCATTATGTCATAAATGATGTCATATGAACAGTGGCACAAACTTGTCTCTTTTATATACTGTAGTGATATGATTGATTTTTAATTTTTTTTATTGTAGTTGCATAGTTAATTTTGAACAAGATAACTATTTCATTTAAAACAAATAAGTTGAATTCTTTTAACAAATAAATTTTATTATTTTCTAGGGGTTCATTTTTGTATCTTTAACTCCAACTTGAGGTCACTTTTGTTTGTGTTTGTTGGCAGTCACGTGAGCATTGTCGGATAAAGTGTGGGGCCAAATTCTTGAAGCTTCTCCATGTTGTCCTTTGTTACGGTTGCGATTGACTCCAAGGGCACGTGGTGGGATCTAGGAGCATTGTCAAGTACTAAGATTGGGATTTTTTATTATTTTTTTATTTTTTGGATAATATTTGACACGATAGCAATTTTGTCGTGTATCTGATACATGAAATAAACACCCGGATTGAATTTCACCACCTAAAGCCCATCATTTACTTGGGCTTGAAATTGGGCCTGGACCAATATACACTTAAAATATGTTAACGGGTTGAACACTCACCCTTCTTTAAGTTTATCTGGCCTTGACTTGGTTTGGTATGGATACAAACTTAGATTTTTAACACATTTTGATAAAAGTTGAAGTTTTGAGTCCCAAAAAATATATAAATAAAATTAATTATTGACTTTAACTTAAACTTAGACTAACAAAATTTTGATCCATACCAAACAGCTCCAAAAATGTCGGAGCTTCGTGTCAATTTTCAAACTGCAAACAAAAATGTTTTTTGTGTTGGGAGAGAGCAAGTAAACTTTACTCGAACTAACATACCAAATGCACTTACATTTGCTTGCATGGGTAAAGAGAAAATAACAAATTGACAATGTCTGCATTTGTGTTTGGGAAAAATAGCCTGGGGTAAAGAGGAAAAAGGAACCATGATTTGAAAACTCCCAGTCGCCTGTACGAGCCCCCTGATTGCTGAAGACCCATTGAAACAAACCTCCTACAGATTGAGGTCAAAATGCAGCACTGGAACCAGAAGAGGAACTGTAATATTGTGTTCAGAAGTTGAACTGCAATACAGGACTTGAGCTTGTGATTACACAGTGCAGCAAAGCTTTGAGTCAATAGAAGCCAAGCAGATGCAAAAAGCTTGATAACCGGACAATGGATATCTGCAGCAAATAAACTTCTTTTAGTTTTAAGCAGACTTTAAACCTGAAAAACCAAAAGTAACAGAAAATTAGGAACATAGTACCATCATGGTTGTTCAGGTTTACCTGTAATCCATCACATACTTGGACTTTTCCACCCTTCCAAGTTGAAGAATTGTCTGTCTTCCATTCCTCTGGGGAAACCAAATGAAAAAAACAAACTTCAATGTCCCAAACATCATGTCTGAAAAGTTAGATGATACATGTTCTACAGGTAGATTCACACTTTTACTAATTTATACACATCCTTGGAAAGCCAATTGTTCTAGTTCAGCAATAACCATCCATTTAAATAACTATTTATCCCCAATAAGGGGTTTCATTCCGCTCCTGCTATCCTGATTTTCACTTTACTGTAAGCTGACATGCTAACTGAGAGAATCTGAAGCAATTCTTCAACGATATAATCTAAAATGTAGTCACAATCATGAGGGTTTTTTCTGTTAAAAAAAAGGGATTTACCTCTAAAGTTAATTGGAAATTCTTCACCGAGCTTTGGATTTTAAGACCTGCCCTTCCTCTATCTCTGAAATCCAATTCGTACTGCTTTGAAATCTGTGGCAACAAGATCCAGTAAAACAAGAAGAAATTTAAGTGCATGCTCTCACATTTACAAGCTATGTGAGATTATCAAACCTAATCATTTACTATATCCTTGCTATATATAACTTACCTTATTATATAGAGGAACCCTTGAAAATAGCTGGTGTACCTTATCCTTCTTCCCCTCCCATTCTATGGGCAGTCCATTGACATGTTGTATCTGCAATTAAAATTTTAAAAAGAATGTAGGTAATTTCAGGAATAATATATACTTTTCCCCTTGTCAGAAAGTTGTGACTGTTCTCCAGGCATCAGTTTATGTCACCTGGTTTGTATTCTTTAACTGCATAGATTGGTGCTTTGGTATCCATGCATTCATACATCTGCAATTTCCAGTCCAAGTGGATACCGTAGGAATGAATCTGTGGATAGAGCAGAAAATAAGCAGTCATTAACTTGATTTACTTTTCGAATAGAAACATGCAGTCCTTCTAGGGGCATGAGAAGGGAGGTGCTTACTTCACCGCAGCCAATAATTTGGAGTGTTTGGTCAAGGAATTTCGACGGTTTCCCTGAAACGTATGGAAGGCCAAATTTTAAATACAGATTTTTGCTTCTACTTATGAGTAGTGAACCACGATAGAGGAACTAGTGGTGTTCAAGTTGTGTACCTGATCCCATACATGGTATTTCGAACCTAAAATATTAGCTGTAACAAAACCAATTAAACTGTCATCTGATGAATTCATTATTCCCTTTTCATTTTGAGCAATTCTGAACTCTGATCTTCCTTTGTGCCTTCTGTGACGAGCCACAGCAAGTTTACGGTTTTGTCGCCCCTGGCCCTCCTATTATGTTGGTAAGATAATTATAAACTATGTCATATAAATAAAACATAAAACAATTCACAGGAGTTCAATATAATGCAGAATCAGTATGCAGAATATAGTTATCATTTCAGAGAGATTCTAAAGAAGGTATACAATGAGATCGATGGGGGTATATATCTCGCCTGTAGAAAGAGATCCAAGAGCTCTTTATAATTTGGCATCATCATGTTTGCAGAAAATGTTTACAGTCATTTAAATGCAATAAATAAATTTCCCAAATTCTAAACGGGCTCACATTTGTATAAAGAGTGTAAACAGTGCCCCCATCAAGTCCTTCAGTAGAGGAATCTTTCACTATGACACAAGTACACCTCCCAACATCCACTGGCAAAGGCCTATACAGCAAAGACCTGAAGAAAAAAAAACAGTATGAAAAAATTAATTTCTTCATGTATAATTCAATCATTTTCTGCTAAAACCTTGTAATATTAAATTCATAAAGTCCTTGATAGGTACTCTCAAGTTTTTTATACAAATAAATTTGGCCTGCACACAGACAAAACTGAAGTTAAATATATTTCTCACTAACATCTTAAGCTTTTCGATGGTATGGCGCTTACTAACCTGTTTGGCAAAGTTGACCAAGGGGCAGCAGGGGCAGCTTCCGAATCCGAATAATCCCATATATTGACAGAATTCGAGTTTTCCGAATCAACGGGTTCCCAATATTTCAATCCGATTATCGAGTCCGACACGTTCTTTTGTACGCGCGATTGAAGTGAAGATTGCTTAAGTACACTATCCTTCATCTGAGATTTCCCATTCGCCAGAGTCTTATGTTCAATATTGGGTACCACATTTTCTTTTCCATCTCTATACATTTTGCCCATTATAGCACTGGGCAATGCGTTTTCTTTGTCTTCATTAATAATAGAAGCTAAACACCGCCTCATATTGCCACCTTCGCTCGAGCTGCGGTTGTGTTTCTTGTCAATAAGGGGATTATGGTAGAGAGAATTGTACGAAGAATTGCATGGGACTGAGATTTTCTTGCAACCCGACATGATTGGTTTAAGGTTTGAATACAGAGAAAATTTTAGGTTTCTTCAATGAAATGTTGAATACTGGATTTGGGGTTACTAGTTAGATATGCTTTATCTTGTGTTTGATGCCGTTGCATTTATGGTACCAACGGCAATTTGAATTTGAAATTTTGAATTGGGAATGTGTGGGAGTGTGTGTGTGTATATTGTGCGTTGAAACCATTTGAAGTTGGGGTAATGATTAACGGTAACTTTTTAAGAAATGGATTAGTTGGTTGCTTGTTGAGACCCTTTGACCCCAATTAGGCCCTGTTTGAGTCACATTTTTTCTTCATTAGAATGAAAAATATGACCGTTATCCA
>CAIGRL010158736.1:0-14982 GCA_903798325.1 Fraxinus xanthoxyloides | reverse complement strand
ACTTTATTGATTGTCCAAAAATTTATTTTGTGATTAAGCCCGATATGGGAGTGGAAGTTTATATAGTTGAAACTGAATCAAATGAAATAGAAAAGTTATATTACATCAAAAAGGGCAATGTAGCAGTTTGGAGACTAAATGAAAAGTGGACAAAAGCCAAACGAAGGAAAATGGGCAAGGCATTCAAAGTCTTCTTTAGGTGCCTGTGATTCAATTGCCAAAGTCGAGTTAAAAACTATAAAAAAACACTTGTTGGAAGGCAACCTAATTTTCTAACCTTTTTTTTATTTTGCTTTTTGTACTGCATTGCATATAGATTTATTTTGATTATTAATTTGCATTAGATTTAAGCACGTTTCAATTTTTAAGGTATCATCATCCTGTCATGTTTCCCTTAGGGCCTTGAAATTATTGTTGGTTATTTCAATTGTTTGGGTTAAGTAACACATGTTCTAAATTATTTGATCTTTATTATTTGATTTGACTGTTATATGTAGGAACATGACATCTTGAAATACTTAAACCAACACAGGCTAAGCGAAAAGCATGATGAAGACGATTGTCTAGCCGTCATACATAGTACCTCATATCTTAAACAGAAAATTCAAGGAGTACATTCTTCATTTTCTTCACTCTCCCCTTATATTCTTATTTATACTTTATGACATTCATGATAATGTCAGTTTTAAATTTGGGGCTGAAAACTTTTTTAGTTTTACTTTTGTGTCTTTTTGAGTGTTTGTGTATTTGTTCTTCATTATTACTTTAATATAGATAGAAAAAAAAGAAAAAAAGCAATTTGAAAAATTTCTATATATATATTATTGTTTTAATTTGTGTGAGTGTGTGAGTTAGATAGTATGACCGGCAATGATGATTAAATTTGAGATTTGATGTTGATTTATGAACTGTGTATAAGATGCATGCAAGACTGATTGAGACTTAATCTTGCAAAACTTTATATTACATGTGCACTAGAATTAAATTGGGCATTGTGATACTATGAGTTGATTCATATAATTGATAGTTTGGTATAGTTAGTCATAGAAGTTTTACCCAAATTATACTAAATTATTTATCCATAGACCAAATTTAGCACAGTATGAAGGTGATTTTGCTGTTGTAGGAAAATAGAGATGTGAACAGCGATTCCATGTGTGAAAATTTTTGTGTAGATTGTCTTAGATTTACGGGATAAAATTTGGCAAAAATCTTAAGTTAGAAGTGGGTTTGTTTAAATAGGTGTTTATAAGGGGTATTGCACTAATCAAAGCACAATTTTTTAACTATGAAAGTTCTCTTCGAAACATTTTTCTACTTAGGTTATTAAGCATGTAAGTGTGTTTAAAAGTCGATGTCCTAAAGTCATGTGACTTGCGAGTCATCGGCCTAAAGTTTGTTACATGTGTTAGTTAGAAAGTTTAAGGGAGAAAATGCAAAGAAAAAAAACTTTTGAAAATAAAAAAAATAAAAGCAAGTGTATGAAAAATATAAAAATAAATCATTAAATGTCTTGATTAAGCTCAAAATACTTGTTTGAAGGAATTTGACTTTTGATGAAGGATAATTAGTCTAATTGAGTCTTGAAGGTCGAAGCAACAAAGAATTGAAGAATCTTTGTTTATTGATGTGTTGACTTACAATTAGTAGAGTCCACCAGAATTAGAGAGGGTGACAATAGTAATGAAAAGCTCAACGGTAGATTACACACTAGAAAAAGAATAAAAAAATAACAAGTTTAGGAGTCTGTGAATCATACGAGAGGTAAAATAATATATTTGATCACAAAGGGTCGGGAATTGAAGCAACTTGTAAATTCATGATTGTCTTTTTAATTCTTCATATACACACACTTCAGTTTTGCAGTAGAAGGGTGTATATTAGTTTGGAATTGTGACCTTGAAATAGTTTTTAGATTTAATACTGTAATTTCAAATACTAAGATAAAAAACTAGATTATCTAACCAAATATTTTTGCATGCTTGTGCGTTTGTTGTTATTTAGGTTATAATTTATTTTTGAGGACAAACAAATCACTACAACAAAAACAGTCTTTTGCAACGTTCAAAAAACGTTGCCGAAAACCTTTTCAACGTTTTTAAGTATGTTGCAAACTCGATGTTGTTGTAGAGTAGAAGGATACGACAGTGTTTTTTGATTGTTGCCGTAATCTTTTCGCAATATTTTTTGAACGTTGCGAATAACCTTTTCGCGACGTTTTAGCGTTGTTAATAACTTTTTCGCAACGTTTTTTGAGCATTGCTAATAACGTTTTCGCAACATTTTTTAAACATTGCTATTAACCTTTTACAACGTTTTTTGTCCGTTGTTTATGCTTATATCTTTATTTTTTGCAGCATTTTTCGACCATGCCATATATCATTTTACAATTTTTTTTCTTAATTTTACATTTTTCTTATTTGCACAATAATTTGCACAAATCAACCACTAAATAAGATAGAAGATGATAATATCAAACAACTCTAATAATCATTATTAATTGTACACCAAAATGTAACAATATTCGTATAGGATTCAGATCAAAAATTTTGAAGCGTCTAAAAATTCAATACATTTCCCAAAAAAAGAAAAGAAATACCATAAACCCTAAGTAGGGAGTAAAACTGGACTACCGACATTCTTAATTTTCTTCTCAACGATTTTGGACACAAGCTTAGCAGAATATCTTAACATTCAATACATTCAAATTTTATCTCTTTCACCTTCCTAAACACTGGATCGAGTTCTTTGGCTTTCTTTAATTCCATCACTTTTGCTTGTGCTTCAAATTTAGTTTGTTTCATCAACTCGAGTTCTTGACAATATAATTTAAAAAACATAATTTAAAAGGGAACCTTAACAAAGCCAACATACGAAACAAACCACATGGCTTGTAGCTCTATTGAAATTGTTTGGGCATCATCACTAAAAAGCAATTGTCTTCACAACATCACTAAATTATCAGTTAATCTTTTATCCATCCATCAAACCACAAAAGACCCCAATTTTGGTGTGGCATTTTCCCATCTCATTGTGTGTTTTAGGGTCTAAAGTAAGGGAGGACGAGTGGGTGCATAAGTAAAATGTGGGGCTGTTCTAATAATGCCAGCAGTGAACCAAACTTTACCAAGAGGGTTATTATCCTAGGGTTCAAACAAAAGAAGAAAGAGGTAAAATACAAAACTGGACTCTTTTTGCATTTTGAAGGCTTGAGTAAAACTATCTTCTTTGTCAAGCTCTTTCAAGATTGTAACCGAAGAATCCGAAAGAACACTGTTCTAGAGGAAAAACTATGACACCATCTAAATCCATGAATTTTTTATAGTTATTACGTCAAGAACTTCTAAATCCTTGAAAGTACATATTTTTTTTTTTTTGTTCTTTTCAGCCTTTCATTAACTTCAAAGTGTGAAATCAAGATGGCAATTGACAAAATCACTTTTAAGTGTTCATGTTTCAACCGCAACCCTAAGTCCATTTTCTTCACACAGCACAAACACAATTTATACAGCATGTCCGAGACGAGTGCACAAATTCAGGAGCCATTTTTGACACTATATTACAGGTTGAGGCTAATTATTGCTCTTCTATACCTATGCCTCCTATGATCTATTGATATGAAGATATTTTGACCAAGTTTTATGCAATGATACATTGGAGATAAATAGTTTAAGGTTTCTTAGAAGCATAATTACCCAAGTAATAATTTCAAGTTGGGATGGGTTCAGGTACTCTGCCATTATAAGACGGAGCCAACCAGTTGTAATAATAGACCCAACCTTTTCAACCACCTGGGCACATGAATCCATCCGGAGGATTCTCCCCGTTCTGCAAGTGTTCGCATCTTGAAAAAGACAATCATTTAGACGTGGAATAAACAACATGACAATGAGAATTAGAATCCTTTCGGCTGAGCTACTGCTACTATAAACAAAAGAGGGCTGAGTGCGAATGGTGCCTTTTGCAATAGAAACCTTTAGCAACACTCAGTTACCGAATTCAAATTTCAATCATTAAATAAAGCTCTTGAAAGCTTCAGGTTAAAAAAACTCAACCACCAAGTAAAAAAATCGAAAGATGGTTGTGTGGTGATTTGTTCTACTTACAGTTGGTTTACCGAGGCCCTTGATCCCTTTCAAGCTCCCAAACTTGTTCTGCAAATTTGATAACCATTCAAATTCACACGACTTCAAACCCTGAATTCAAATAACGTACAAATTAATAAAAGAAATCTCAAATACATCAAATGTTTTTCTTCAAAATACTACCTATACAAACTTTAATGCAAAAATGTATTCTAGTATTACTACCTCAAGTGAGTTAAATTATTGAAACCAAGATCAGGCCTTTCCAAATTCTTGAACTCACCCAAGCTTGAAACCTGTTAACCCACAAAAAAAAATCGACGGGGAATTTAAACAAGCAGTAGTGAAAAAATCAAAATGCACAGAAAAAGGAATTACATCAGAAATGGCACTACAACAAAAAAAGTCTTTCGCAACACATAAAAGGCAACATTTGGTGATAAATGTGGCTAAAAAGGTCTTTTGGCAACATTTTAGTAAGTGAATGTTGCCATTGGTTAATATAAATGAGTTTCGATAACATTTTTTAGAAAAATGTTGTAATGGACTTTTTTTTGCAACATTTATTGAGTATTGCAAAAGGTTTTATTTTTCGCAACGTTTGGTGTGAGACTTTTAGCAATATTTGTCAATGTTGCTTAAAGTCTCACTTTTCGCAACGTTTGGCTAAAAATGTTGTAATGGACCCTTTTTTTTGTAACATTTATTGAGTATTGCAGAAGGTTTTATTTTTCGCAACGTTTGGCGTGAGACTTTTAGCAATATTTGCCAAACGTTGCTAAAAGTCTCACTTTTCACCACGTTTGTCAAACGTTGTGAAAAATAAAACTTTTATACGTTTGGCAAGTGTTGCTAAAAGTAGATTTTTCGCAACATTTTGCCAAACATTGCGAAAAGTAAAACTTTTAGCAACGTTTGTCAAACGTTGCGAAAAATCTCAATAGCTTAACTTTTTGCAACATTTAAGAGATACTTTTCGCAACATTTAGTACACTCTGCTACTAACTTTTTTTGTAATATATAGAAAGGGAAGAAAAATAATCTGCAGCCCACCTTCACTCTTAAAATCCTGGTCCACTCTCGTGTGTCCCGTCTCCCACTCCCTACTCTCCCCATCTCTAGACAGCTGAATCGGCCCCGCCGTGAGTGACACCTGGCATGGAACGGACACCCTATCTCCCGCTCCGCGTCCACCCTTCTCTCTCAACTCTTGGTCTTTCCCAAACCACACACAGTCACACCATAGACCCATTTCAAGCTCCGACCAACTCCAGTCTTCAAGTACAACTTCCAAGCTCTATTGCAGCGCTGCTCCGAGGTAAGTAGGTAATTTATTGTATTGACTACAGACTGTGCAGTTTTTGATTTGTCTAATTTCATTTTCTCAACAGTTTTTCCTCTCAAAATGAAATTTATAGGGTTATAATATTGACTGTTAAGTGTTAATCTAATGTTTTGAACTGAATATAGGGATTGATAATTAGGGCTTTTAGGGATTTTGATGAGATTTGATTTTGGGATTTAGGCATTTTGATGAGGTTTGATTTAGGGATTTTGGTGTCAGCCTATTTCATTGAATTAGACACCAATGACCAGCTTGTTTCTTTGAATTAGGATTTAGGAAGATTATAACTTGCTAATTAATATGTTTGATAATTCATCCCAATTGTCTTGTTGTTGAAATGCTAGAATGCTCTCATCCTCTTGATTTGGCAAAGAATTCAATGGTAGGAATGTACAATTGCAAAAGAGACCAATAGAAATGGTTGAGTTTCTCAAGAAATATCACGAATGTAATAACCAAATATTATAGGTTATGAGTTGGCTCGACATTCATAACTCGTTTGAACTTTCCATCACCTTAATGAACGTGGGTTTTGGACTATCAACTTTGATACCATTTGATGGAAAAACACCACATGTTAATGAATGCAAATAGGAGAGAAAAACTTAAACATTTACTGGGGAATAATTCTTTTTCCTTTTGCTATTGATTTGTTAAAGTTTACTAAGCGGAATGTAATTCTCTAACCCTTCAACATGCTTTTTTATGTTGATAGGCTTCCTCGATACTGCTGGAATATCTGCTGTTTGAGCTGGAAAATTGATAATGACAGGAAACATTGTCTCTTCCATTGTTGGGAAGCTCGTGGGATTCGCAATGAACCAATTTTGGTGCCAATTCGAGAATATATTCTGCTACGATAGCAAAATTGAAACTTTGAGGGATAAGCTCAAAGCTCTTGAAACTAAGGAATCTGAGGTGCAAGTTTTGGTTGTTGAAGCAAAAAGAAATGGGAAAACTATTAAACCCAGAGTTACAGATTGGCTGAAAAGGTTGATGACTTAAAGAAACAGGCATATGAAGTTTTGGAAAGTGAAACAAATTCTGAAATGCATTACCTATCCTTTATATGCCCAAATAAGAAAGAGAGTAATTTTATTTCATTTTGAAGCTCCTTTTTATTTAAGTGGTGTTGTATCACATTCTAATGTTTAAATAATGAAATTATCAATTTTTATGCAATTGCAAAATTTGTTCTATGGTGCATTTTCAATTTTGTCAATCAATTTGCATAAATTGTTGTGAAAAAACCCACCCTACGGCAATGCTTGGGAAAATTTTGCTAAAGATTATTTCGCAACGTTTGCCAAACGTTACCATATATCTCTACTGTACGACAACACCTCGATTTACAACACACATCCAAAGGTTGCCGTAGGCCTACGACAACATTTTTTGAATGTTGTCGTATGTTGTTTTTGTTGTAGCGTGGCTTTGTGGGTGAGAGTAAGAGAAATGATGGAAATGGGATCGGTGGTATCATTGTCTTGCAAGATTGTCTTAAACCGAGCAACAGGCGGCCTTCGATGTCAAAAAATAGAAACATATTTACCATTTCGAACTTTCAACTACTTTGATTTCAAAAGAAAGATACATATTTGCTTCGATTTCAAAATTTTTTAAGGGAAAATCGAGTAGCCTATGCTTGGGAGCCGAGCTTAATGGCTATGCTACGAATAGAGGATGATTGTAATAAAGATCTGGCGGTACAGGAAGTGACGAAGATGTCTATTTATTTGCTTTTGGAAAAGAGAGTGAATTACGGTGGTGGCTTTATTGTAGAAGGGAGAGAGAGAGAGAGAGAGAGAGAGAGAGAGAGAGAGAGATGGAAGCACAGGAAGAGTATGATTTGGGTTAATTTGGGTTTCTATTAGCCCGTGTATAATTTTAAAAAGTACAAAAGTTCTCACAATGTTTAATAAACGTTACAAAAAATAAAAGGTCTCACTTTTTGCAATATTCAATAAATGTTGCAAAAAGTGAAACCTTTCACAACGTTCAAAAAAGTTGCAAAAGTAAATCTTTTCGCAACGTTTAACAAACATTGCAAAAGTAGACTATTTACCACGTTTGACAAAGGTTGTAAAAGTGGACTTTTTTCAATGTTTGACAAACGTTGCAAAAGGCTTTTATCAAACGTTGGGAAAAATAAAATCTTCTGCAACACTCAATAAACGTTGCAAAAGAGGGTCTATTGCAACAATCTTCTAAACAACATTGTCAAAGCTCATTTATATTAACCAATCGCAACATTTACTTATTAAAATGTTGCGATAGACCCTTTTAATAACATTTTATTATTGAGTGTTGCCTTTTTAGTGTTGCAAATGATCATTTTTGGTGTAGTGAATGTTTAAGTTTCGAGGTATTTGATAAGTGTATTTTATACACTTATTCAGGTTCCTAAAATATTGATATTTGGTATTTTTTTTTTTTGATAAAATATATCCTAAATTATTTTATTTTATGTTAAATAGGTAAAACTCAATGGTTGAACGAAGAATCTAAATAAAGAAGCGAAAATTGGTGAAAAAAGGGCAAAATCCAAAATTTGGAGACCAAATTGCAAATATTCAATAGTTAATTCGGACCAAAAGATGATGCTCGAAAGATCAGGATACAATTGGATGGAATTATAACTCAAAAAGGAATGGAATATGATCAAAATATTATCAAAATCAATTTCCAATCGCACAAGTTATATTCCACATTTTTAATCGAAGATTGAGACCTATTGTTGGCATAGTAAACGTCTGAATTGGGAAAATTTTATTTCTATCAAAGTCTTATCCATTTGAGTTATATTTTCAATGCACTTTGAATAGCTTTAATCGGATATCGGGAGAGAAAATAATGGTCAAAATCGCTTTAATCGGATATCGAGATATTTGTCAAAGGATATGATGTATATGATACGTCTAAGTGTGCCCTGAATAGTCCATTGTCCTCATCCTTTAGTGATACGGTAAATAGTTGCTATAGAATCTGACTCAACCCAAATCCCTGAATAACTTAGCCTTGAGCTAGTAAAATCCCACCAAGAATAACCCGAAACTCTGCCTCTAATATCATGCATGGTCCATACGAAGTTGAGAAAGTCTTGATATAGTGTCATGTATGATTTGTTATGATGCCTCCCTAACTTGCATAACCATCCTTAATGCATCCATCAGTATTGATCTTGACAGATCCAACTGATGGAGTGTGCCACCAAACCAGAATAGAGGGAGATGGGGAAGGAGGTCTATAAAAATACCAAATATGAGTGCAAGTGTCAAATCCCCATATGCTTCGCATCATTTTTCGCGGTCCATAGATACCAAACTATCAGTAAAGGAATGATAATGCAAATGTGTTTACAACGAACATACTGTCCAAAATGCATCCATCTCTAGAATCTATGTCTGACTCTCTCTCCTAAACTCATATGTATATGAAAAATATCCTCAAAATGCTGTCATACCTGATTGGAGATGCTATTACCAGTGAAAATATGGCCGATAGTCTCAATCTCAAAACAACATTGGCAGCGAGAAGCCAACTGACATCCAATCCTTCCCTAAATAACCACATCTATTGGAATGAGGCCCTGCCATAGTCTCCAATAGAAAAATGATACAGTGATGGGCAAAATAGAGCTCTATAGTAATCAGTACGAATCCTCATACTGGTATAGCCACTATCTGCTCCGCCATAAGAGGATGGAGAACATACAACAAACGTCCTATATCCCACTCGGTATCATCAAAGAAATCCTGCACCCTCGTAGATGTGTATTGTCTGTATGGGAATAGGGATGTCATGTGGTCCCACCCTTCCAGTAATCATGCCAATCTGACCTACACCGAGGTGCCATGCAATGTGTGCCTCTGTCTGGGACCCGACTAATTTCAGTCTTTTTCAGATAGGAGAAGCCGAGTAGGGAATTACTGCGAGTAAATGATATGTCTCCATACAATACTTGTTCTATAAGAACTAAACTCAAAGAGATCTCTAAGAACGAAACAACTACCAGTGCTTTATGGAGAAGGTGTCCACCACATCCTGTAATCTCCTAAAGCATATACCACCCTCATCAATAGGAAGACAAATCTCCTTCCTGGTCCTCCAATGTAACGTTGTGCCTATTCTTTTGAATCCCACAAGAATCGTGCAAAGATACTCAAAAGTGTCTTCACGATAGCCTTATAGGACTGCATGACCTTCTGGATAAGGTCATCATAAATGAAGATCATCTTGGTCCCCTTAAGTAAGAGGACTCCTAGATAAGTGAAAGGCAATTGCTAATGTCGAAAACTAGTCAAAATCTCCAATCGTTTGATCTGATTAATAGATGCACGTTCGGGTAGTATAAGTATGCTCTTGTCCATGTTCACCAACTGACCAGAAAACCCCTCATAATGCTTCAGACAACTAAGAATCCTCCTGATAGACTGTTTTTGACTGTTGGCTAATATGATCATATCATCAGCAAATGAAATGTGTGAGACAAGATTACTACATCCATGTAATTAACAGCTATTAGGATACTCCCGAAACATCTGAGTGAGTAGACATGAGAAGTAATATGCAACTATGATGAACAAGGATGACAAAAAATATTCTTGTCTGAGCCCTCGTGAGAAGAGAAAAAAAATCACATGGGTGGATATTTAAAAGTACATAAAAATGACATTCCAAGATGTACCATCTGATCCTATCGATCTAGATCTGATCAAATTAGGGGTTCATAAATTAGGGGTGGAGAAATTTATGTCAATTAGCAAAAATTAAACGCACATTTCCATAAAAGAGCTTCTAATAGGCACAAGTGAAAGTTCAAATTATTTAGACCCAACTGCAGAATTAAACTATTAAAAATAACAAGTCATTTATTAATTGGTCTCTAGATTTTTAAATTGATTAATTCAATTAATCGAATGTTTAAACAATCACGTAAACATATAGCTCAAAAGCAACAAATAACAATCGATATGATCATAGAGAAAAACCCTTTCACAAAAGGATAAAAAAAACTTCGGGCAAACTTTCCAATTAAAATCCACTAGAAAGGTAAACTTAAACCTAGTGCAGACACTGCTTAACCTTAGACGACTCTGACCATCTTACTTGTAAATCACCAAAGAACTCCGTTAGTTGTGTGCCACGCAATTTTCATAATTCTAAGCAAGTTTTCTTTCCTGTGGATCTTCAAGGAAAAAAAAAACATTGTTTTCAGTGCTGGAACTCCATGCACCTCTTCTCCAAACTCTAGAACTCTGAAGGCTTATTGATAAAGGTAGGGTTTTCTTTTGATGTTTGATCAAGGATCTTGTTGTGCTTTGATTGTAGGCTGATGCAAAAAATGTTGGAATATGTATATAGATCTCAAAGAACAAACTCTTGACTTACAACGAGACTCTACTAATGAAGGATCAATATATGGGTTCAGATATACAAACAAAGATTTTTGGGTTAAATCAATAGAATTAATAGAATGTGCTTATGATCGTCAACAATGAGATCTCCGAGGCAAATTAATGATTCAACCCACCTTTAGACATTGTGCGGGTTGTATATTTATAGTGGGTAGTATTTTGGATGAAGAGGAACTCAAAATTAGCTTTAAAATCGAACTTTAGTGTTCCTCGGATAACCATGCCGCTTGGGCACCAGGTTTTTCGATGTCCTATTGAGATGATTCAAAGTACGTTGTAAAACTAAATCAAATGGTTCCAATTGTTCTAAAAACAGCCTTGTCAAAATTCCAATTTTTTCTATGTGGAAAATACGTCATTACTTGTAATTGAGAATTTTGAGCATGATTTGTGTGCACTTTTGCACTTCTTTAACTTCTAATTGCATTCTAATGTTCATATGTTATCTTCTTGGATATCATGGACTCATTCAAAACCTATACTACCAGTGTCAACATTTTTTTACTTTAATTACAACTCAATTTTAACTCAACTAACCTAAATTTTGGATACGAATAAAGCAAATTACAATTAGGATTCTAACAAACTCTCCCTTTAACATTCCGCGACAAAATATTTTTATTTCAAGGTCAAAATCAACAACTCCTAACAACAAAATATCCAATTACTCAAATCCCAAAATTTGGTTCAACACTTATCAAAATGTTTCATGAGACATGTGGAAACAACAATACCGCTTGAAAGCAAGAGGAAATTGACAATTAAATAAAATATAGCTAAGTTATATAAAACAATGTAAGTAAAACATGTGTGCCACCAAAGCATGCAATACTACATGTAATAATAACTCAAAAATAGCATATTGGGAATTAATATCAATATTGACAAAACAGAATACCAATATTAAAATTCTAAACAAAAATCAATAAAGTGAAAAAAAATGTCTGACTCCACCTAAATCAAATATCAACTTCTTCCCCAAACCCATACACTATCCAACTCTCTTGAGAAGAGAAATAAAAAAATAAAAATAATATCTCCCCCTTTTTTGTCACAAATTACAAAGGAAAATAAGTAATGTAATCCTTAATAACTTGTAAAGGAATGAGTTCAAAAAATATACGCATAAAAATATGCAAAATTTTGCAAAACATATGATGAGAGAGGGAAAAGGTTCTTTTGAGATAACTGTTTTTCATGGATTTTTAAATATAATATTATGAAAAGTTAATTTGCTTACTAATATAAGTATAATTCATAAAAAGCAAATTTCTTTCACATAACTTATTTTAAACATGTTGGAGTAAATTGTAAAGTTATATATGTGTAAAAAGTGACATTAGTCTTATGTAAATAAGTTTCAAAACCTTGTACACATGCAAAAAATCACTAGTGAATGAATATATTCTTCGAATTATTAAAGTCAAATCCAGTACTACTACAACCTTTTAAATTTTAAAACTCGAATTTATTTTCATAAATTTTTCTCTACCCCTATTTGTGAGCACACATATACAATTAAATCTTAGGTGCAGATTCTTCTTCATTAAGCTCTCTACATAATCTCTGTAACGAATTTTAAGTCGATAACTCCAAACTCAAATGACTTATAAGGCACCAAGTATTAAGGTATCCTGCAAGCTTAATCATCCAAGTCATATAGACTACGAAGAAAAGTATAAATTATCTTACAATATTTTATGTAATTCAAATCTCAAGCATGCGGTCAAACCACTTACAAGAGTCTAATGTGTGTAATGCATAACATACATGTAATAACCTTACACCAAGTACTCTAAACAAGTTCTAAACAAATTAATGGAAATTTAATTTAACAATCATCAACTTTACTAGTACTTGTGTATAAACTAACATGTCCACTAAAAAAATTCTCCCCGCCCTCCTTTTATTTTTTATAATAAAGGAAGTATGCAAAAGGAAACTCCTAAGATAATTCAACTAGAACTTGATTTTGATCAAGGAAAATGCCAATACAAATTTAGAAATTATCAATTATATAATTTGGACTCTAACGATAAGAATAAATAAATAAATTGTGTGAATACATGATACTTTGAATATGTGGAGGGAGTCAAGAGGATCAGATGAAAATATCTTTGGAAGTACCTACCCTTCGAAAGAGGTGGAACAATTGGCAAAGACTATTTACCGTCTCCGAGGTGGTTCATACATTGAAAGGCATCTGGCATGGATAGTTTGCATGTCCTATTCTATCAACTTCATTGGAGCCCATTTGTTTAACAACTGACATCAACATTTGCTAAATAATAGAAAGACAGTTGGCCCAATAATTCACATGAATATAGTCTTAATTCCTAAAGAAAAGTGTTTTACTATGTTATGAGTAGTTTTCTAATATTCTATATTGAATTGGTCACCAACAAGCTTAAAGGTGTATTGCCAAATCTTATATTACCGTGTCATTGTGCCTTTGTATTGGGGGTCGACTGATAATGTACAATGTTATAGGTGCCTTTGAGCTTTTAAACACTATGGGTAAGTGGGAAAATAGGAATAAGGGTTTTATGGCTGTAAATCTTATTTGTATATTTTACACTTATTTGGGCCTCGAAGTTACATAATGTTTATAAGTGTGGTTTCTATTGATTTTGCTTTTATTTGGTTTGTTACTAATTTGGATCGGAAACGAGGTAATAACACGATGTTCGAGAGTTCGAGAAAAAAGTGAAGATAGAGTGAGAATACCAAGAAAAAGAGGAGAAATTCAGTTTAGAGACCAAAATGAACAAAATTAGAAGTTTGGTGACCAAAATGGCATATTTCAAAAGTTCAGGGATAAAATGCTGCAAAATTTTCCAATTTCAGTATGAACCAGGGTGTCGGCTATTCTGCTTAATTAGACTTTTCTTCAATGTGTGAATATCAATGTTTTAAAAAGCATAAAGCATGATGAAGTATGGGGTCAAACTTCGCATTAAAATGCATATAAAAAACGTTTTCTTATTTCAATATTATCTGAAATTTTTAAATCAAACTAAAAATTATTTAATAATTAAGTTGAAAACAAAGTGTAAAAAATAGTTAAAAAGGAATAAAACCGTAAAAAAGGTGTGCACTAGGCCTGGAAAAATAAATTAAAAAATGTTAAAAAGCGCGAAGCAAGACATTTTGATCTCGCTTCGCACCTAGGAGCCACTTTTTTGAACACCGGTGAATATATCCTATTCAACTTCATAATGACTTTTTTGTATTTTTTAGATTTTGACTTATTTTTATGGGTTTTTTTAATCTAGGGTTGTTATATTGTCATCACAACTTTAATTTGATATGTCACACGTTTTACTAGCAATTAAGCTCCTCAATTTTTTGCTTATTGTAGCAATTATTTTCTCAACTTTTTTGTCGAATTCATACTTTCAACTTTTGATTAATTAGTACGTCTCGTCCTTGATGATAATTTATCTAAAAACTATTTTATTTGTATGCTTTAAAATGAGAAAAAATATTTTTTTTTTTGCATTTTTATTTATTTATTTTATAAAATATGATGAAAAATTAAGTTATTTTACATTATTTTAACGAACTTTTGGACATAAAACTGTCATCAAATACAAAGTGTTTTAAATAATGAAAAATTTGAGCATAAGAATAACATAAAAATTCTTTAGGGACATAAGTGTTATAATGAGCAAATGTTAAGAATCTTAAGTGAAATTAAAAGGTGGGGCGAGTTATAAAAATTGTTGTGTGATTATAATTAACCCATAAATCCAATGATGTAAATCAATTTTAATTTATATTTTTCATATACATGATTTGCGACAAAATTTCCAGTAAAGCCAATAATGTAGCCTAGTTTAAAACTTTTATATTACTTACAACATTTTGACTTTTAGTTGAGGGTGGTTGTGATCATTGATTGTTTGATTTTTCGCAAGTGAATGAGATCGTGAATAAGTAAGAATAGAGTATCGAACCCACGAGAACTACGTGTTTGATCCTACTAAAATTAATTGCAACTTTAATCGAATAGCAAACAAATTTTGTGATTTTTTATACTAATCCATAAATTATCAATTACACTAATGAAAGTAAGTAAATGTATTTTTCAAATATATGAGATGCACTACTAAGATGTCGAATCCCCCTTATT